>JALAZF010000280.1:7282500-7440000 GCA_022829125.1 Lathyrus tuberosus
CAGTACTTCTTCGCCCCGCGATGGCCGAGTATCCAATTATGTTCATCCATTAGTCTGTATGTCGCGTCTGTTTTGTCAGCATATACATACATACATCATGCATTTTTTATTTGCATTCACATTTCATATTGCATCACTATCACTCTAGTCGGTCTTGTCCCCTAGTGGTAGAAGTCCTCTCAATCGAGTTGTCAGTTCTTGCCTCGTCAGGAAATACTGTGTCTGAACAACCTCGCTTCCAGTTAATTCTGGAAAGAAGTTGGTCCTTGGCCACTTTGATAATTTGAACCTCTGAAAGATCAGAGAACTTTCAATAAACATCACTCTTCGCCATTGAAGATGATATCCTTGCTTTCTCCGATTAAGGAAAATCCACAGAGAAAGCCTCGTGATCAGAGATTCGGCAGCACGCCAGTTTTGCTCCGAAAAACCACTGATGAGAAGGTCATTGGCACCTCAAAATTGGACCCCATCATATGGCGTTTCTCCGGGAAGATCCCGAGAAAAGTATGATGAAAGATCCCAAATGAAAACAGTCTCTCAAGAGACTCGCTTTCCCCAGTAGAATCGACAAATGGCGTCTCCAACAGAGAAATTTGTACAACTCTACAACTCAGACGACTGGGTTCTCCAGCAAGTCTGACATCAAAGCTTTTTCCATCAAATGGCATCTCCCCAGGAAAATTCGGCGAGAAGTTTGAAGGAAAACCACTACACATAGCGTCCCTTGTCAATAAAGTTTATTGACAATAGAAACTAAGACCAGTTCTTGGTAGGAAACCAGGATCGAGGGGAAGTTTAAATCAGAGACTGAGACCAATTCTTGGTAGGAAACCAAGAACGAGGGGAAGTTCAAAAGAAACCAAGACCAGTTCCTTGGTAGGAAACCAGGATCGAGGGGAAGTTTATTTCAAAAGAGACTGAGACCAGTTCCTTGGTAGGAAACCAGGATCGAGGGGAAGTTTACCTTTCCTAAGCATCATTGCTTAGCTAAAGAAGATGAATGCGTAAGCTACCATTCATAACCACCATCAAAATTTCGGGTATTCCGATATTTAATCCTCTTGCACCCCGAATGCCCGAATCCCTTCGTCATTCACACCTTCGGGTCCAAGAAGATTAAATAGGGGCATCTGTAATACCCCAAATTTTGACCACTTAGATTTCCCATCATTGTGAAAATCATCATCACAATATGGATGTACCTTTATGCTTCATTAGCCTCCCCAAAGATGGGTGAGCATCCAATACAATCAAAATTAGGGTTTCAAGCCCTCTCTAAGTGCTTAGACAAAGGATCAATCAAGAAATGACATGATCTTCAACTTGTCTAATCTCTTAAACATCCACAATGGATCAAAAAGGACTTCCACTTCAAGGATTAAGCACAAGGCTGCTCCCTTCTAGGTGGATCAAGTCTCAAGATCGACAGTGTCACCAAATTAGGGTTTTGGTCGACCAGGGCCTCCAGATGGAAATTTTCATCTGGGCACAAGGCAATGATCCAAAACATAACCTAATATACTTCATGGAACCTCATGAACCCATGCATCAAGTCAATTTTGCCTCAGGGGATGCATTCATCAAAAATCAGGAATTAGGGTTTCTTGACCTAATTCACCCCTAAGTTGACTTTTAGGACAAACCATGAGCCAAGACCTCAAGAGAGGGTTTGAGGGTCTCTAATATACCATATTGATCCATTTTGAACAATGGATTGATCCAAGAAGTTTGAGCAACAAGTCTCAATTTCATCTGCACCACAATTAGGGTTTTAAGGGAAAAGTCAACTGTAACTTTGACTTTTGACCAGGACATGCTCCCAAACCCTAATATATGATTGAATATACCCTATGACACCCATGGAACATGTCCATCAAGTTTGATTTAGGTCAAGGACATGATTTCCTGAAGAATTGCACAGTTTGGAATTCATCTGATAAAAAGTCAACTGTGCACAAAAGTCAACTTTGACTTTTTGAGATTTTTCACCAAAATGGATTTTTAACCCTAAAATGATGTTAATGTATGATTTGAATCATCATTCATCAAGAAAAATCAAGAAAAGTGAGATAACTTGTAAAAGGGGTAACCATAAAACTTAGAAATTTTTCTAAGTTAAAGATAAAGTGGCAAAGGTACCAACTTTGGAGGACCATAACTCCTAAACCACAAGGCCATTTTTTCTCATCCAAAGATGGATTTGTAGCCCTCATTATCACCTACAAAAACTTCAACTACAAGTCATTCCAATTCATTAAGGATTTTGAGTTATGGAGTGATCAAAGTGGTTGAAAAGTGAAAATGTCACTTTTTCCAACACTTAGTGAAATTTTCACTAAGTCAGATTCTGCCTCACTTTTTGCCAAATGTAGGGGGATTTTTCACTTGGAATCAAAAGAGATCAAAACCAAACTTGTTCAAACAGTTGTTGTATCATGTAAGAGCTTTCCAAAATGGCCAAGAACATTGCCAAATTCAACCTACACCATGAGATACAACATTGCCAAGTTGCCTTGCTGAAATCTGTCAAGGCAAGGCAGAATTTGCAACTTTGGTCGATTTGCCAAAATCAGCCAAATTCAATTGCTCCTATCCACTTGGACACCTCAGAGGATTGAATCTAAAGGGGACAATCACTGAGCCAAGCCTCCAAAGTCCATGGAACAAGAAATAGCATGTTGAACCTAGAATGGCCAAAATAGGGACAAGACTTCAAATTTGGAATGAGGCATTCAATGGAACCATCAAGGTGGCATGGACTGAGCCATTCTCATCTGAAATCAGTCAAGACTTATCCAAGACCAAGGGGACCAAAGCTCTGTGCCCTAACCTCTAGTCAATGGCTAGAGGAGACTTGGATTTTCATTTGCCAACATTGGCCAAACCTATTTACCAGCTGCCATGCACTATTCCTTGCAAAACAAACTTGCTCTACTATAAATAGAGCTCAATTGTGGTCAGTTTAAGTACACCAAAGCCATCTAACAGATGCTTTCCTCAAAATCTCTTTCTCTTGGCAAAAATGCCTTTCTTAGCAAGGTAGCTATCGGGTTTTGAGTTTGAGAGCTTTTCCAATCAAACCAATCACTCACACACCTCACATACATCACATATGAGCTGATCAAACACTTAGATTACTTCTGAAACATCAATTTCATAAAATCACCAGCTGGTTGCTCAAGGTTTTAACCAAAGTGCAGCTGAGGTACCACAAAATGATCCAGCCAATTTCAATCAAGTCCAACCATCCAAACACAATCCATAGGGTGTAGGGAAGCTGTTCAGATCATCACAACTCATCTGTAACACCTCCAAATCAAAAATCACATTGCACTTGCTGTCACGACTTGGAGGTAAGCACATACTTGGTCATCTCTCAATCTATGCATATTTCCTCGCACAATAATTTGGCCATATGTTCATAATCATGCATGGAATGTTTTCCCTCAATTAATTGCATTGTTTGAATCGTGTATCAAAAATCCTAGCCTTCATGCAGAAATTAGGGTTCTTGAGGTTTCTTCGTGATTTCTTGTTGTATGTTTAATTTAAATGAAATTAAAGTACATAGACATGATCGTGAGGTTGAGACGAGCATAATGATATGTGGATTGCATGATATGATTACGTATTCATGGAGATTGGATAGAAAATGCAAATCTGAGAAACCAAGAACACGCGCGTGTTCTTCAGCTGTTCTTGGCGCCATTTTTGAATAATTCAAATATTTGAATTTTGTGATTTTGTTTAATTGATTCAAAAATTAATTTCTCTCTGAATTTTAATGATTTTGAGTTGATTCTTTTTTTAATAATTCACAAAAATGTTAAAATATTTTATTTTCACAAAAAATCCCAAAAATATTATTTATTTCATATAATTGATATTTTTGTAAAGAATTAATATTTTGATTGTTTTTGGCATTTTAAATATTTTTTCTACATTGATTTTGCAACTTTTAATGCTTTCTAATTATTTTGTAGGTCAATACTTAATTTTTGAAGCATTAATCCAAGATCACAATTTGTTTTCCATGTGTTAAACAATTTTTGATCATTTTAATTGAATTTTTATTCAATTAAATACATTTTGAAAACAAATTAGGGTTTTGGATTAATTCAACCCTCATAAATCATTTTCAAAACACTTTGGGCCTCTTGAGAGAGTGTAAGACCCATCCCCCCCCTTGTACAAAAACTTTTTGGGCCTCATTCATTGTATAAGTCCCTCTGTACAAGTAAACGGCGCGATCGTCGCCCGTTTAAAAATAAAAACCATCTGGGCCTCTCCTTGAGCTATAAGACCCATTAAAAACACTTTGGGCCTCTAATAGAGTGTAAGACCCAATCCCCTTTTTACCAAACATCTTGGGCCTCACTTATTGTATAAGTCCCTCTGCGTTAAAAGAAAACCTCGGCGCGATTGCCATTTTTAAACGAAAAATCATTTGGGCCTACCCTTGTGTTATAAGCCCCACTCTTTTTCTTTAAACCTTTTTGGGCCTCTTGAGAGAGTGTAAGACCCATCCCTTTGTACAGAAAACCTTTTTTGGGCCTCAGTCACTTGTATAAGTCCCTATGTATAAATTCAACAGTGCGCTCACTGATAAAACCCTGGGCCTCTCCTTGAGCTGTAAGCCCCAAATCTTTCTTTTTCAAAGCACTTTCTCCTTTGATTTTGAATATACTGTTGTTTTCAATCTTTCTTTGTTGAACAACTAACCAAACAGCATGGAAGCACTACAACCGAGTAAGTGGTTATCGCTTTCATTTACTACTTTCATATTATAAACTGTATTGTGGGGCTGCTCACTGTAAGTCTCCTTTCATAAACTCATATCTACTGTGTAATAATAGTATAGATATTTCGAGTTTCCCCGACAACTACGCCTAGATCCCCAATAGGAGCACCAGATACAGTCTTCTCTTCGGCTGTCCTCCTTAGGAATCGTCAAGAAGCTCTACTCCCCAAGATGAATGTATTCTCCGTGAATGGCATCTTTGAGTTTCTTCCCAATTCTCGAACTTTCCTGACTTGATCTATTCCTTGTGAATAGCTTGCCTTGAATGTCTCGGGATTTGGGTACCCACTACGGTCATAATCTTGGACCTTAACTAAGGAACCCTCTTTAAAAGCTAGAAGTCGCTGGATAGTAAACCTCGCACGTTTACCAGTGGTTGTTATCTTTAAAAGAGTTATCTCTCCCAATGGAAAGGAGATGATAGACCCTCGGGCTTCTTAAAAGCATCGGCCTCCTCTTGGGCATTATTCAAGGACCCTACGGCTTCTTAGAAGTATTCACAGCCTCCTCTTAGGCTTCGTATAATGATCTCTTCCTCCGGGAATGATAGCCTCCTCTTGGGCTTCGTACAAGGACCCGTCGGCTTCTTAAAAGTTTCCAGCCTCCTCTTGGGCTTCGTACAAATTGTCCCGACGACCTCCTAGAGGTATAGGAACAGAACCTAGTCATCCTCATAGAACAGTCCTTTCATAGAGTCTACTACTGTTTCTCAAAGCATAGTACGAAAGATAAAACTCTAGACACGGACAGTCTAACTTCCTTGAGTCTCAAAGACATTCTCAAGCACCCTTCGTTAAATAGGAAGGAAACCCGCAGACTCGAACAGTCTCAATACCCTTTGGATTTCCCGTCTCCTCAAAGAGAAGGAAATATCCCTGATCCTCAAATCAAATCCCTGAGTACAGTGTTGCTCATATAAGAACTGATTTTCTCTTTTAAAATCAGTATATTGGATCTGTCACTCAACTGAAACAGTTACAATAGCCTCCATCTCGGGCTTCGTACGAGATACCAAAATTCTCCCCAGTGGAGTCAAACAACGTTTAGCCTCTCTCTCGAGCTTTGTACAAGACACATAAGAGACTCTCTCGTTGAGTCAATCCCCCCTTTCGCCTCCATCTCGGGCTTTGTACGAGATACAAAAAGGTTCTTATTGAGCCAAACAAACAATCGCCTCCATCTTGGGCTTCATACGAGATACAAAAAAAAAACTCTCTTGTTGAGTACAAAAGACTCCATCGTAGGATCAAAAACTTTTAGCCTCTCTCTCGGGCTTTGTACGGGACACAAATTAGCCTCCTCTTAGGCTTTGTATACGAAAACCACTGGTTAATCCAATTAACCTTTTAGCATCAAAGCTGTGCCTCGTTCACAGTACACAAACATCAACAACTCCTTTCCCTTCATCTAATCGCTGTAAGCGGCAAGCCTCTGGATCATCTACATCCATGCCACTGTCCCTCTTTTAGCATGAGAAATTCCTAAGGAAAGATGGCATTGCTCTACACTGAGTTAAAGTCTTCTCCTTCAGGTTAAAACCCTTTCTTCGGAAATTATGGCATTGCTCAGATCCGCGTATCCCAGTTAAAGTAATTCTCCTTCTCCCCTCTTTAGAGATGACAAATTCTCTCTAAAGCCGAGGTCTTTCAGCTTCACGTCTTGGGCTTTGAACAAGACACAAATAGACCTTTCAGCTTCACATCTTGGGCTTTGAACAAGATACAAACCACCTTTCGCTTCACGTCTTGAGCTTTGAACAAGACACCAAAAACCAATTTCCTCCCATAGAATAGGAGGAACTACGAACGCTCTGATTTCCCTATTTCGTTAAACGGGAATACGTAGGCATAAGATCGAAAGAAAAGATCTTAGCGAGCGCAATCAACAAAAAACCCAAATCCCATATCCCAGTCAATCAAAAGCAGTAATTCAAAAACACCAGTCCTAACATCCTAATCCTTGTTCCCCGTCAGAAACCCTTTGCCTAGATTAAAAGAAAGAAAACAGTATTGGTGAAAATACAAATAACCAGTACAAAGGCCCCCCCCCCCACATTGATAGCATCTGTAACCTAACAGACCGCTGTTTAAACTCAGTATGCAAAGCAGGGTTAATTGGAGACATCTATTTCCCTTCCTTATTCAGCTCACAATAGGATAAAAAATGAATCGACCTGTAGTTTTAAGCTCAAACCGCAGAGAGCGACCAGCGCTTAAGAACCGCGTCCAAAATCCCTCGCTACACATGGCCATCAAAATCAAAGAGGAGGTACAGAAATAGATCGACGCATGTTTCCTCGCTACATCTGAATATCCTCAATGGTTAGCCAACATCGTACCCGTTCCCAAAAAGGACAGAAAGGTCAGAAAGTGTGTTGATTACAGGGATCTGAATAAGGCAAGTCCAAAGGACGACTTTCCTTTACCACACATTGACATGCTGGTAGACAGCACAGCAAAGTTCAAAATTTTCTCCTTCATGGATGGATTCTCGGGCTATAACTAGATCAAAATGGCGCCGAAAGACATGGAGAAGACTTCGTTCATTACCCCATGGGGTACCTTTTGTTACAAGGTGATGTCGTTTGGCTTGAAGAACGCCGGGGTAACCTATCAAAGGGCCATGACTACTCTGTTTCATGACATGATACACAAAGAGATCGAGGTATATGTTGATGACATGATTGCAAAATCTAAGACAGAAGAGGAGCATGTGACCCACCTGTCGAAACTATTCGAGCATTTGAGGAAGTACAAACTTCGCTTGAATCCCAACAAGTGCACCTTCGGTGTCCGTTCGGGGAAACTCTTAGGGTTCATCGTCTGCCAGAAAGGGATTGAGGTCGATCCTGACAAGGTCAAGGCCATTCGAGAAATGCCTTCTCCGAAAACTGAAAAACAAGTCAGAGGAATCTTGGGACGTTTGAACTACATCTCCAGATTCATATTCCTTATGACCGCCATGTGTGCGCCGATTTTCAAATTACTTAAAAAGAACCAGGATTGCGTTTGGTCAGAAGATTGCTAAACCGCTTTCGACAGTATTAAGGAATACCTGTTGAATCCGCTGATTCTATCACCTCCAGTGGAAGGAAGACCACTGATCATTTACCTCACAGTCCTAGAGGACTCAATGGGATGTGTACTTGGCCAACAAGACGAAACCAAACGGAAAGAGTCTGCCGTCTACTATCTGAGCAAGAAATTCACCGACTGTGAGACTCGGTACACAATGCTTAAGAAAACTTGTTGCGCTTTGGCTTGGGCAGCCAAACGTCTTTGCCAATACATGATTCGTCACACTACTTGGTTAATCTCCGAAATGGATCCAATCAAGTATGTCTTCAAAAAGCCTGCTTTCACGGGAAGAATTGCCCGTTGGCAGATGTTATTATCAGAATATGACATAGAGTACCACGCTCAGAAAGTCGTTAAAGGAAGTATTTTAGCCGATCATTTGGCTCATCAACCGATTGACGATCAAGAATTAATCGGGTTCGACTTCCCAGACGAAGATGTCATGTACCTAAAAATGAAAGACTGCGACGAACTGCTACCCAGTGAAGGGCCAGAACCAGGTTCCCAATGGGGACTTATCTTTGACGGAGCAGTTAATCATTATGGAAACGGAATTGGGGCAATCATTGTTACCCCTCAGGGTACCCACATTCCTTTCACTGCCAGACTTACGTTCAAATGTACGAACAACGAGGTCGAATACGAAGCTTGTATTATGGGTCTCGAAGAAGCGATTGATTTAAGGATCAAAAACTTGGACGTATACGGCGATTTAGCCCTGGTTATTAATCAGATAAAAGGAGATTGAAACATATACCAATCAGGACTGATTCCTTACGAAGACTATGCAAGAAGGTTGTTACCCTTCTTCGTAATGAGAATCACATGGCTGATGCATTAGCCACTCTCTCTTCCATGATTAGTGTAGGTCAATGGAATGACCTACCTAAGATCGACATAATGCGCCTTGAACGGCCCGCCTACGTCTTCCCGATCAAAGCAGTCATAGACAATAAACCTTGGTATCACGATATCAAATGCTTCCTTCAGAAACAAGAGTACCCATCTGGGGCACTCAGAAAAGACAGGAAAACCCTCAGAAGATTGGCTGGAAGCTTCTTCCTGAGCAGTGACACTCTTTATAAAGGAATTTTGACTTGGTCTTGCTCCGATGCGTAGACAGACTAGAAGCAGACATGCTTATGAAAGAGATTCATGAAGGATCCTTTGGCACTCATGCCAACGGACACACAATGGCGAGAAAAATTCTGAGAGCAGGGTACTGTTGTTTGACCATGGAATTCGACTGCTACAAGTACATGAGGAGATGTCACAAGTGTCAAATATACTCAGACAAAATCCATGTACCGCCTACACATCTCAAAGTTCTTTCTTCCCCGTGGCCTTTTTCCATATGGGGAATCGACATGATTGGCTTGATCGAACCTAAGGCTTCAAACGGACATCGGTTCATCCTGGATGCCATTTACTATTTCACCAAGTGGGTCGAAGCAGCGTCGTACGCTAATGTAACCCGACAAGTGGTGATCCGATATATCAAAAACAATATCATTTGCCGTTATGGTGTTCCAAGCCAGATCATTACAAATAATGGATCTAACTTGAACAACAAGATGATGAAGGAGTTGTGCGTTGAGTTCAAGATTGAACACCATAACTTATCTCCCTACCGGCCCAAGATGAACGGAGCGGTAGAAGCGGCTAACAAGAACATCAAGAGAATCGTTCAAAAGATGGTTATAACCTATAAGGATTGGCACGAGATGCTACCCTTTGCTCTTCATGGTTATCGCACATCTGTCCGTACTGACTCTCGGGGCAAATGGACCCCAAATTATGACGGCCCCTCTGTGGTCACGAAAGCTTTCTCAGGCGGCGCCTTGAGACTTGCAATCATGGACGGAGAAGAATTTGCCTACCCTATAAATGTTAATGTAGTTAAGAAATACTTCGCCTAAAAAAATGTCTCGGTGGATTGAAAACCCGAAAGGGCGGTCTAGGCAAAAGTTAGAGACAAAAATTAAAAAAAAATCATCCCGGTGGATTGGAAACATCACAGTAATATCCAGGAAAAAGTTAGGGATAATGGCAAGTAACTATGTTCAACAGAGCAAGTCCCTCAGCAGCAGTTACATCATCCATCGAAGGAAAACTCCAGTCAAGGTCATCTTCGACAGAAGCTCAGGATGTCCCGAATTCAAAGTTGGTAGAAGGACAGTGGTCGTTATGGTTCAACGTAGCCTTTTTCCCTGTAAATTACCATTTGCAAACTTTGTATATACTCTTTGGAATCACGCGTTTGGATGATCTCCATCTTATCAATAAAATTTGAGCCCTTGTGCTTTTGTTTGTAATTCTTATTTGTTTTAGCTTTACAGAATGGCGTTTTAACATGATTAGCGATTCTTGAAATGAAACAAAAATGAATTTACTTGTTAAAACTTTTTTTGCTTTTAAATTAAAGATGGCAATTGCTTTTGACTGTTGAACATCAAAAGAACGTCGATTGCGTCTCCAAAGGCGTTTGAATTTCAAAGTGCAGTATCAAAGTACTCCTTCTAGGCTAGTACGCCTGAACGAAGGATCAACTGTATGAGATGCGGCTTTCCCATCTGATACCCTCGGCCGAGTTCTTATCTCCTAAGCCCGATCAACGGTATTCCCCGCAGGGACTATTTCTCCTAAGCAAGGTAGAATTGCTACTTTTTTTGACCAACGGTACTTTCTTCGCCCGCGATGGCCGAGTATCCAGTCGTGTTCACTCGTCAGTCTGTATGTCGCGTCAGTTTTGTCAGCATATACATACATATATACATCATGCATTTGATTTGCATTCACATTTCATATTGCATCACTATCACTCTAGTCGATCTTGTCCCCTAGTGATAACAGTCTTCTCAATCAAGTTGTCAGTTCTTGCCTCGTCAGGAAATGTTGCGTTTGAACAATCTCGCCTCCAGTGTATCTCTGGATTAGAATCGGCACTCAACCACTTTGATAACTTGAACCTCTGAAAAGCCAGAGAAGCTTTCTACAGATGTCACTCTTCGCCATCGAAGATGATATCCTTGCTTTCCCGGATTAAAGAAAAATCCCCAAAGAAAGCCTCCTAAGCAGAGATTTGGCAGTACAGCTACCTTTCTCCGAAAGACCGCTGATGAAAAGGTCATCGGCACCTCAAAATTGGAGCCCATCATATGGCTTTTCTCCGGGAAGATCCCGAGAAAAGTATGATGTAAGACCCCAAGCGGAAGCAGACTCTTAAGAGGCTCATTTTCCCCAGATAGAGTTGACAAATGGCGTCTCCAACAGAGAAGTTTGTGTACCTCTACAACTCAGACGAATGGGTTCCCCAGCAAGTCTGACGTCATTTTTTTTTCTCCTCAAATGGCATCTCCCCAGGAAAATTCGGCGAGAATTTTGAGGAAAAGCGCTACGAATAGCGTCCCTTGTCAAGAAAGTTTATTGACAAAAGAAACTAAGACCAGTTCCTTGGTAGGAAACCAGGATCGAGGGGAAGTTTATTTCAGAAACTAAGACCAGTTCCTTGGTAGGAAACCAGGATCGAGGGGAAGTTTACAAAAGCAACTTAGACCAGTTCCTTGGTAGGAAACCAGGATCGAGGGGAAGTTTAAATTAGAAACTAAGACCAGTTCCTTGGTAGGAAACCGGGATCGAGGGGAAGTTGACAAAAGAAACTTAGACCAGTTCCTTGGTAGGAAACCAGGATCGAGGGGAGGTTTATTTCAAAAGAAAACTGAGACTAGTTCCTTGGTAGGAAACCAGGATCGAGGGGAAGTCTACCTTTTCTAAGCATCATTGCTTAGCAAAAGAAGATGAATGCGCAAGCTGCCATTCATAGCCATCAAAATTTCTGGTATTCCGATATTTAATCCTCTTGTACCCCGAATGCCCGAATACTTTCGTCATTCACACCTTCGGGTCCAAGAAGATTAAATAGGGGCATTTGTCATACCCCAAATTTTGTCCACTAAGATTCCCATCATTGTGTCAATCATCATCACAATATGGATGAACCATCATGCCTCATCAAATGCCTCAAGGGTTGTTGAGCACTTACTACAATCAGAATTAGGGTTTCAAGCCCTCTCAGAGCCTTAGACAAAGGATCAATCAAGGAATATCTTGATCTTAAACTTGTCTAGCCTCTAAAATACCCATAATGGATCAAAAGGACTCCCACTTCAAGGATTAAGCACAAGGCTGCTCCCTTCTAGGTGGATCAAGTCTCAAGATCGACAGTGTCACTAAATTAGGGTTTTGGTCGACCAGGGCCTCCAGATGGAAATTTTTCATCTGGGCACAAGCCAATGATCCAAAACATAACCTAATATACTCCATGGAACCTCATGGACCCAATCATCAAGTCAATTTGAACTCAGGGGATGCATTCATCAAAAATCAGGAATTAGGGTTTCTTGACCTAATTCACCCCTAAGTTGACTTTTGGGACAAATCATGAGCCAAGACCTCAAGACATGATTTGAGGGTCTCTAATATACTATATTGATCCATTTGCAACAATGGATTAATACAAGAAGCTTGAGCAACAAGTCTCAATTTCATTTGCACCATAATTAGGCTTTCGCAAGGAAAGTCAACTGTAACTTTGACTTTTGACCAGGACATGCTCCCAAACCCTAAGACATGATTCCATATACCCTATGACACCCATGGAACATGTCCATCAATTTTGATTTAGGTCAAGGACATGATTTCCAGAAGAATTGCACAGTTTGGAATTCATCTGATAAAAAGTCAACTATGCATAAAAGTCAACTTTGACTTTTTGAGATTTTTCACCAAAATGGATTTTTAACCCTAAAATGATGTTAATGTATGATTTGAATCATCATTCATCAAGAAAAATCAAAGAAAGTGGGATAACTTGTAAAAGGGATAACCATAAAAACTTGGAAAAATTTCTAAGTTATGGAAAAAGTGACACTAATGTGCCAACTTTGGAGGACCATAACTCCTAAACCACAAGGCCATTGTTCCCTATTCAAAGCTTGATTTGTAGATCACATTGCCCTCTACAAAAGCTTCATACTAACCTATGTCCAAATTCCTCATGGATTTTGAGTTATGGAGTGATCAAAATCAAGAAAAGTCACTTTGTTCCAACACTTAGTGAATATTTCACTAAGTCAGAATCTTCCTTTACTTTTTTCCAAATGTAGGGGGATTTTTCACTTTGATTCAAAAGAGATCAAAACCAAACATGTTCAAACAGTTGTTGTATCATGTAAGGGCTTTCCAAAATGGCCAAGAACATTACCAAATTCAATTTGAGCTATGAGATATGACATTGGCAAGATGCCTTGCTGAAATCTGCCAAGGCAAGGCAGATTTTTGCACTTTTGGTCGATTTTCCAAAATCATCCAAATCCAAACACTCCTATCCACTTGGACACCTCTGAGGATTGAATCTAAAGGGGACAATCACTGAGCCAAGCCTCCAAAGTCTTTGGAACAAGAAATAGCATGTTGAACATAGAATTGCCAAAATAGGGACAAGACTCCAATTTTGGATTGGAGCATTCAATGGAAGCATCAAGGTGGCATGGATTAAGCTCTTAGCAACTGAATTCAGTCAAGACTTATCCAAGACCAAGGGAACCAGCAGCCTGTGCCCTAACCTCTAGTCAATGGCTAGAGGAGACTTGGATTTTCATTTGCCAACATTGGCCAAACCTACTCAGCAGTTGCCATTCACTATTCCTTGCAAAACAAACTTGCTCTACTATAAATAGAGCTCAATTGTGATCAGTTTGAGTACACCAAAGACATCAAATTGATGCTTTCCTAAAAATCTCTTCTTTCACTCCAATTTTGGCTTCTAAGGCAAGTCACTATCGGGTTTTGAGTTTGAGAGCTTTTCCAATCAAACCAATCACACACACACCTCATATACATCACATATGAGCTGATCAAACACTTAAACAACAACTGGAACACTGATTTCTCAGAATCACCAGTCAATTGCTCAAGGTTTTAACCAAGTTGCAGTTGAGATGCCATGAAGTGATCCAGCCATTTTCAATCAAGTCCAAGCATTCAAACACACTCCATAGGGTGTAGGGAAGCTGTTCAGATCATCACAACTCATCTGTAACACCTCCAACTCAGAAATCAATTTGCTCTTGCTGTCATGAGCTAGAGGTAAGCCTAAACTTAGTCATCTCTCAATCCATGCAATTTTTGCTGCACAATAATTTGGCCATATGTTCATAATCATGCATGGAATGTTTCCCCTCAATTAATTGCATTGTTTGAATCGTGTATCAAAAATCCCTGCCTTCATGCAGAAATTAGGGTTCTTGAGGATTTTTCGTGATTTCTTGTCTTTTGCTTAATTTAAATGAAATTAATTGTCATAGACATGATCGTGAGGTTGAAACGAGTTGATTGGTATGTGGATTGCATGATATGATCAAGTATTCAGTGAGATTGGAGAGAAAATGCAAATCTGGGAAAGCCCAGAACATGCGCGTGTTCTTGGCGCCATTTTTTGAAAATTCAAATATTTGAATTTTGTGATTTTATTTAATTGATTCAAAAATTAATTTCTCTCTGAGTTTTAGTGATTTTGAGTTGATTCTTTTTTTAATAATTCACAAAAATGCTAAAATATTTTATTTTCCCAAAAAATCCCAAAAATATTATTTATTTCATATAATTGATATTTTTGCAAAGAATTAATGTTTAATTGTTTTTAACATTTAAAATATTTTTTCCCTCTTGATTTTGTAAAGATTAATGACTTCTCATTATTTTGTAGGTCAATACTTAATTTTTGAAGCATTAATCCAAGATCACAATTTGTTTTCCACATGCTAAACAATTTTTGATCATTTTAATTGAATTTTTATTCAATTAAAATACATTTTGGAAATAAATTAGGGTTTTTGATTAATTCAACCCTCACAAATCATTTTCAAACACTTTGGGCCTCTAATAGAGAGTAAGACCCAACCCTTTGTAAATACAACCTATTTTGGGCCTCACTTATTGTAGAAGTCCCGTTGTATTTCAAAAAGTTCGACGCGATCATCATCCATTGAAAAACAAATTTTGGGCCTCTAATAGAGTGTAAGACCCAACCCTTTGTAAATACAACCTATTTTGGGCCTCACTTATTGTATAAGTCCCGTTGTATTTCAAAAAGTTCGACGCGATCATCATCCGTTGAAAAACAAACCTTTGGGCCTCTAATAGAGTGTAAGACCCAACCCTTTGTAAATACAACCTATTTTGGGCCTCACTTATGGTATAAGTCCCGTTGTATTTCAAAAAGTTCGACGCGATCATCATCCGTTGAAAAACAAATTTTGGGCCTCTCCTTGAGCTATAAGACCCATTCAAAACTTTTGGGCCTCTATTAGAGTGTAAGACCCGACCCACTTGTACAGAAATATTTTGGGCCTCACTTATTGTATAAGTCCCTCTGTACATTTTTAAATTCCGCACGATCGACGCCAGTTTAAAAATAAACCTTTTTGGGCCTACCCTCGTGTTATAAGCCCCACTCTTTTTCTTTAAAAACTTTTTGGGCCTCTTGAGAGAGTGTAAGACCCATCCCTTTGTACAGAAAACCTTTTTGGGCCTCAATCACTTGTATAAGTCCCTCTGTACAAATTCAACAGTGCAATCACTGGTAAAACCCCAGGGCCTCTCCTTGAGCTGTAAGCCCCAACATTTTTTTCAAAGCACTTCCTCCTTTGATTTTGAATATACTGTTGTTTTCAATATTTCTTTGTTGAACAACTAACCAAACATCATGGAAGCTCTACAACCGAGTAAGTGTTTATATGCTTTCATTTACCGCTTTCATATACATATAACTGTATTGTGGGGTTATTTCGCTGTAAGTCTTCTTTCATAAACTCATATCAACTGTGTAGTTAATAGTATAGATATTTAGAGTTTCCCCGGCAATTATGTCTAGCATTAAGCCCGTTGATCACTCTTAAATAGTCAAAACTAGATCCCCATAAGATTACCAGACACAGTCTTCCCTCCTCTTGGGGTTAAACAATATGGAGACATGAAAGGCAACATTCTCGGTGAACCCTTTCATAGACTATCACTCGTAGAAGTTGTCAAAGAAACTCTACTCCCCAGAGATGATCTTTTCTTCGTGAATGGCATTTCTTAAGTTTCTTCCAAATTCTCGAACTTTCCTGGCTTGATCTATTCTCGGTGAATGGCATGTCTTGAACTTCTGGGGGTTTGGGGACCCACAGGCTTCTTAAAAGCACTTGTCAAGAAACTCTACTCCCCAGAGATGATCTCTTCTCCGTGAATGGCATCTCTTGAGTTTCTTCCAAATTCTCGAACTTTCCTGGCTTGATCTATTCTCGGTGAATGACATGTCTTGAACTTCTCGGGGTTTGGGGATCCATCGACTTCTTAAAAGCATCGGCCTCCTCTTGGGCATTATTCAAGGACCCACAGGCTTCCTAAAAGCAACCCCGCCTCCTCTTGGGCTTAGTACAAGGACCCGTCGGCTTCTTAGAAGTATTCACAGCCTCCTCTTAGGCTTCGTATAATGATCTCTTCCTCTGGGAATGATAGTCTCCTCTTGGGCTTCGTACAAGGACCTCTCGGCTTCTTAAAAGTCTCTAGCCTCCTCTTGGGCTTCGTACAAATTGTCCCGACGACCTCCTAGAGGTATAGGAATAGAACTTAGTCATCTTCATAGAACAGTCCTTTCCAAGAGTTTACTAGTGTTTCTCAAAACATAGTACAAAAGATGAAACTCTAGACACAGACAGTCTAATATCCTTGAGTCTCAAAGACATTCTCCAGTGACCCCTTCATTAAATAGGAAGAAAACCCGTATACTCGGACAGTCTCAATACCCTTTGGATTTCCCATTTCCTTAAAGAATAGGAAATAACCCCGATCCTTGGAACAAATCCCTGAGTACAGTATTACTCATATAAGAACTGATTTTCTCTTTAAAATCAGTATACTGGACCTGTCAGTCAACTGAAACAGCGTCATAGCCTCCTCTTGGGCTTTGTACAATGATTCTTCCGAGCGAAGCAAACGTTTAGCCTCTCTCTCGGGCTTTGTACGAAACACAAAAGAGACTCCCTCGTTGAGTCAATCACCCCTTTCGCCTCCATCTCGGGCTTTATACGAGATATAAAAAGGTTCTTATTAAGCCAAAAAAAAATAGCCTCCATCTCGGGCTTTATACGAGATACCAAAAGACTCCATCGTCGAGTCAAAACTCTTTAGCCTCTCTCTCGGGCTTCGTACGAGACACACAAAAATTCCCTCTTGTTGGGCCCGTAGCCTCCTCTTAGGCTTTGTATAAGAAAACCACTGGTTGATCCAATCAACCTTTTAGCATCAAAATTGTGCCTCGTTCACAGTACACAAACATCAAAAACTCCTTCCCCTTTATCTAATTGTTGTAAGCGGCAAGCCTCTGGATCATCTACATCCATGCCACTGTCCCTCTCTTAGCATGAGAAATTCCTAAGGAAAGATAGCATTGCTCTACACTGATTTAAAGTCTTCTCCTTCAGGTTAAAAATCTCCTATAAAGGAAATTATGGCATTGTCGGATTCACAAATCCCGGTTAAAGTAATTCTCCTTTATAAATAGTTGTGACATACAAACCCCTTTATAGAGATGACAAATTCTCTCTAAAGACAACACCTTTTAGCTTCATATCTTGGGCTTTGAACAAGATACAAATCACATTCAGCTTCACATCTCGGGCTTTGAAAAAGATACAACTCACTTTTTGCTTCACGTCTTGGGCTTTGAACAAGACACCAAAACAACCATTTCCTCCCATAGAATAGGAGGAACTACAAACGCTCTGATTTCCCTGTTTCGGTAAACGGGAATGCGTAGGCATAAGATTGAAAGAAAAGATCTTAGCGAGCACACTAAACAAAAACCCAAAATCCCATACTCTATCACATTCGTCCTAACGTTTCAACCGATAGCCTAAAACACCCTTTTCGACAAAATAACCTAGGAGAAACCCCGAATCTTTGTAGCATCTGTAAACCAACAGTTTTGACTGTTTAACCTCAGTATGCAAGCAGGGTTAGTTGGAGACATCTATTTCCCTTCCTTTATCAGCTTCAATAGGATAAAAAATGAATCGAGCTGTAGTATTAGAGCGATAGTGCTTCGCAACCACATCCAAAATCACTCGCTACAATTTCAAAGCAAAGTAATGCAACCTTTGAAATCAAAATCATTTATGAAAGATGTAAAACACATGAGTCATTGGTCAGAACATGGCGGTTCAAGACATCAAAGTGAAAAGTTTAAGCAAAAGGTGTAATGCCCAAAATAGATGATCTGCAAAGATCTTTTGGAGTCTTTTTATGCAACCTTGTTGCAGTATGCTTCAAAATAACCTTGCTTTAGTTAGGTCTTTTGAGGGTTATAACATGGCCTGGTTCAAGGTTTAAGAAACAAAGGATAAAGGCTCAAAGTTTATTTGTACCCACCTAATCTTCGTGATGATCTTCAGTCCTACACTCAGTTAACTCAAACTATGCTCTCAGGTTCCCATAGGTTAGGAAATTGAACTGATGATAGTGATGATGATGGTTCAGAAGTCAAGGGACCATTGAGATGGAAGTCACTGCTTCCTTACAACATTTGGGTTGTCATACAAGCTTGTCCTTATTTCTCTTTATATAAGGTAAGTTCACGAGCTTCCCATCTTTCTTAGCTTTTGCCTCGAAAGGGACTCGGCTCATTCTTTGAGTAAGGATTTCTTGACGATCCTTCTTCATTTATCACTTTGGGAACAACTTGTACAAAATTTATTCATTTAATTTGGAAGAGTTGAAAGGTTGTGAATGTCTGGCTTAATGATTACGATGAACCATCATTGGCGTTTGACTTGAAAGACATCTTAGACACTTGCTTGCTGTGTGCGAAGGATGACTTATGAATGTAAACTTTTGTTGAAAGGCGTCTTGCATGAAACTCTTGTATTTGAGTGCACAATCAAGTTAACTGAGAACTACCCTGCCCCAGGTTAAGATTGCATTTTTTTTGTAAAGAAAGAAACTCCAACTTCTAGGCTCGAAGGGTTTAACAAGGGATTATCTTCCTTATATCTCCAGTGTTTGGGAATTGAAACAATGCCTTACATCGTCAGCAAAGTTTTGATTTAAAAGCATACCAACGACAATTATGATTATTTTGTTTTCATCCTCCTCCTTCCAATCCTTGCGTAATAAAAAAGAAAGTGGAAAAGATGAGTTGTCCTGTCTGAAACACTGACTTTTAGGAAGATAGTATGCTGAAGTTGACTAAAGCTTCACTTGGCGTGCCCTAGCAGAGAATTTTTCTGGACATTAGGATTGGTGTCATGAAAGCTAAGGATTCCGATTTTAATCAAGTCACGCACTCTAGCCTTTAGTGCATAGCAATTTTCCAGATCGTGGCCTGCGGCACCTTCATGGTAGGCACAATGGAGATCAGATCTAAATCCAGCTGGACGAGGATTTGGTGGAGGAGGCAGAGTCTTTGTGGTAATTAACCCTTTCTGAACCAGACCAGGATAAAGTTCGGTGTACGTCATAGAAATAGGATTAAATTGATTCCTATTACGACACTAATTCTGTCCAACATCTGTACGTTGAGGAGCTTGAGTTGGTCATGGAGAAGTAACCACGGGAGTAACAGCAACAACAACAACAGGGTGATCAACATACTGAGGTTGGGGACGAGGCCTTCTTGTTTCATACATGACAACCTTGGTATAGTCTTCCCTCTTCTTTTGGAAGTTCCAATAGGATTTCTTCGCACTGTTGGAAGATTCAGCAGCTTTGGATACTTTCCTTTTCTTGAGTCCTTCCTCGAGTCTTTGACCAATAGTTACCAAATCAGTGAAGTTAGAGGAAACACTACCAATCATCTTCTCCCAATAGAATAGAGACAAGGTGTCCATGAACATTCCAGTCAATTCCTTCTCAGCCAAAGGAGGTTCAACTTGAGAAGCCAACTCTCTCCAACACTGAGCATATTCCTTGAAAGACTCTTTATCATTCTGAGACATATTTTGAAGTTAGCGGCGATCAGGAGCCATGTCGACGTTATACTTATACTACTTCATGAAGGCATTTGCGAGATCTTGGAAGCAGTGAATGGAGTTTTGCTCGAGACTCATATACCATTTGAGAGAAGCTCCACTCAAGTTGTCTTAAAAAAAATGGATAAGTAGTTTCTGATTGGTCGTATACGCAGCCATCTTTCGGAAATACATGACTAGGTGCGCTCTTGGGCAAGAATGACCTTTGTACTTCACAGACTCGGGAGTTTTGAAATTAGCAGGCATAACAAGGTCAGAAACCAGGCACATGTTGTCTACATCCACACTAAAGAAGTCATTGCCCTCCACGACTTTAAGTCTCTTGTCTATGGTCTAAAACCGTTCACGGATAACCTCAGGTTCAACAAAGTCTTCACGGCCTTCACCCTGAGCACCGGCAGCATTGTACTCATAGAGAGGGTTCTCAAAAGGAGCTCGAGTAGTCTGAACTATAGGTCGAGGCTCGGCAAAAATCGGAGCTTGAAACACTGGTCTGAAAGTTTGACCAATCATAGCAGTAGATGCAAGAGGTGGAGAATAATTATGGGGCAAACCAAACTATGGCCAATTTGAAGGTGGCATCTGAACAGGTGGAGGATCAGCGCTTGAAATTCCCTAAATGACAGTCTTTTGGGGTTGCTCTCCTCTATCAATCAAGACCTGGAGCATTTCAGTGAGCTTTGTCATGCTTGACTTAAGATCATCGATCTCCATTCGGATCTCTGCATTGTGTGCTTCTTGCTCTGATATTCTGCGTCTGTAGTTAACTCTAGCCCGGTATCTGTGTCGAGGAATCAGCTTGACGACTGACAGATGACGCTGGAAGATAGAGACAAGTGGAGATGAGTTGTTGGATAAACAGACGCATGCAATGAATCATGCAACGATGCAAATGATATGCGATGCAAATGTGAGCCAAATGATTTCAAGAAATTCAAAAGCAAGTTGCAAATATTTTGAAAAAAACTGAAAAGTTTCATTTCATGATCTCTATTTATTTTTGCAAAGGAATAAACAACTGAATTCCTTGAAACTAAAAGGGTTATTCATGAATGCATGAATTTATGGATGAATGTATGCACATGTATACAGATATTCACATATATGCTGACAAACAAACAAGGGCCTAGGTTTGAAGATCACGAGCATGAAGCCATGGTCTACCCATCCCAAAAGGTGTGTACTAAGGGTTCTTGTATCTGTAGAACAGGGTTCTAAAGAGTTCCCATAGTCAACAACCCATCTTTCGGATATTATCGATTTCCCAAATAACTCGATAGTCAATAATATTCTCAAGAGAGTCTCGTCCGAGTGTAGTATCGCGTATCAACTATTTTGGGACTACTCCCGCATAGTCATCGCACTACGTCCTAACAAGGCCAAAATGGGGTGAAAAGGTGACTAAAGTTATCAGTGTCATGGGCTCCTAGGTTGAAGGTAGCAATGTTTTACACGATTACTCCGAAGAGGGCCTCCACTGAGTGATGGTTTCTCAAGTGAACTTTTTCGGGAATCAACTCCCTCAAAGTCTCCTTGAATATACCATCATCCTATCATAAGTGTACTCTTAAGTCTAGATATAGGACTTATCCTCATCACTCAAAGTAACCACCCTGCATACAGAAAACCCAAGCACAACAGGTATATATACAAATATAAATATGTACAGATATACAAGCAAGCAAACATGTAAAATAACACCAATACAAACAAGATGGGCTTAACCCTCTTAGGGGAAGAGTCCCCAGTGAAGTTACCATTTCTGTCACGGTGAGAATCAGATACCATAGCTATTAAGTTAACTAGGTTCACAAATCTTAATTCACCACCGAACTTTGATTTATCCAAAGGAAAGGGTAAAGGTCGAAAACCCTAATTGCACTATGTAAAAACACAGTAAGGAGATCTAAGGTTCGGGGGTTGGTTATACCTAGGAAAGATGTTAACATCGTAAGTATCCGTAGTACTCTACAAGAACCTCTTATTTTATTGTGTTATGTTATCGTTTGCTTGCTAAGGAAATGTGCTAAGGGAAAGACCTAGGGGTTTTATTTCTAAGTATGCTCGCCAAGATATCGCATCTCGTGCCTACGTATCCTGACGGGAATGGAATCAGAGCATTCGTAGTTCCCCTCAAGGAGGGTGATAAACTCTTGTCTGTGGTCAAGGTTCCAAGGGAAGGTAAGTATCCATGGCAAGACACTTACATAGAGTACGGCGACTCTAAACCTAAGGCTAGGTTGAAAGAGAAAGGAAAGATGGAGTAAATGTCCAAGGAATGACACTTACACAGAGTACAGCAACTCCGATCCTAAGGCTAGGATAAACAGGGAAAGAAGTGTATGTGGCAGAACACACTTACATGGAGTACGACGACTTCAATCCTAAGGCTAGGGAGGTAGTGTTTTTATTAAGGTTTCTGAAACAGATTAGAAATATGATTAAAGTATTTTTGGATTTTTTGATTAGGTAAAGGTTTTAATTTTAAAGGGAAAAATACTCGATAAAAGATCGAGGTTTAAAATCGCGTGATGGTGATTACAAAAGGTAACCGACTTATGAGAGAAGTAGCCACTTGACGTTGGATCAAGGATTTTGAGAAAAAGTTAGGTCGAATCCTAGTCCCTAAGGGTGCTCCTAGTAAACGAAACCGCAACCAAAGTGAGAGAGAAAGTATTGGCATGAGGTTGATGGCAATGCTAAAAAAGTAGTCGACTTACAAGTTCGGGTATGGCTTGATATGAATCAAGAATGCTTTGGGTTTGGTTGATGGCGATCGTAGAAACAATCGACTTAAAGGGTTTAAAAATGGTGGCAAGATATAAGTAAAATAAAGGAAAGCGATAAAATTATTTTACACCTCATGGGAATTGGGATACGCTTTGCCAATGGGGATAAGAATGAGCGATAAACACACAATCCAAACAAGCAAGAATTCAACGGTCATCAAGATTAGCAAAAGTTTTAATCCAAACTTGATAACCAGATTAATCAAAAAATTGATATTAATATTCAAATCTAAATTCAATCAAGATCAAGATCAAAATTTAAATAAAATTAAAATTAATGTCTAATAAAAAATGGATCATAATCAATGTCAAAATAACATCTACTCCAATCACAATCAAAATCAAGATTTAAACAAAATTAACATCAAGAATTAAGAAAAATTGAAATCAAAATTATTCGAGAATTAATAAGAGAATGTTGCTAACGCAAAAATGCGATCATCATAACCTGATCAAACCGACACTAATGCCACGCATCATGCACACCAATGTAAAAACAGCGTATTGACATGATTCAATTCAAATAATTTAAATAAAAAAATGGAATCAACAATATAGATATATATAACAACTTAAAAAAACCGAAAGTGTTTTAAGCATATTATAAAACAAATTATAATTTAATATAAACTAACCTATGTTTTTTTTTATAAAAGAAACAAACAGTATAAAAAAAGGTAAAGTAAAACAATATATATATATATATATATATATATATATATATATATATATATATATATATAAGTAAAAAACGAGACAATCAATATATACATAAGTTGCAGTGGATATATTTGTGAAATTAGAATAGCAACATGTATATACTATATGAATAAAATAAAAGGACTATATAAGAATCTACCAATAGACATAAGACAAACAAATAGGTACCCCCAACATATAATGACCAAAAATGCATAAGAAAAGCAATTATCAAGAGCAATAAAAAAAATTAAGAGATCAAAAAATAGATTCGAAGAAATAGTACCACAGCTCAATGTTCCGTGTTTTCTTTTTCTCTCCCCCCTTTTCTTTCCTTTCTTTCGGTCCCCTATGATTAGTGTTAGCACACACACACACACACATATATATATATATATATATACCACTATATATATATATATATATATATATATATATATATATATATATATATATATATATAGTGGTATGATAGCCAGACAAAATAAATATTTTTCCAAAACATTGTGGACAAAGATACTAAAAGAATTAAGACAATATTTTTGTAAGGAAAGAAAGACAAGAGTACTAAAATAAAAGTTTTGTGTTTTTTTATTAGTAGACAAAAATAAAATGAATTAAATACGATGTCTTTGTGTTTTTATTATAAAAATAAATATATTAATAAACAAATAAAAAATTTAATAAATTTAAACTAAATATCTACAATAAATTAAATGAATAAAAATAAAAATAAAATAGTTAAAAAATGACTAAAAGGTCGGGCACCAAAATGCTCGGGAATAAAATGAATGCACCAAAATTATCAGCGTGGAATAAAATCACTCATAAAAATACAGCATTTTGTCAGGTTTTGAAATTAATCGGAACTGACTTTTAGTTTGACTGACTCATCTGTAAATCCAACAAGTTCGTTCTAACTAATAAATTGGGATATGCAAGATGATTGGCCTAGAATGACATGCGAAAGATCAAAGAATTTGAGGGTAAAATTTGGGGTATTACATTACCGATAATTCAAAGGTTCAAGACATTGTTTGCTAATGTAAATGACGCAAAGAATACTAGACGACATGCATATGAAAGAGTGTGTGATGGAAAAATTCCCCATGTAGCTGATTCATTACAATGGAAGAAAATTAATTCCATCTTTCCAAATTTTGCCCTTGGACCGAGGAACCTTAGGCTAGGACTTTCCACCGACGGAATGAACCCTTTTGGTAATATGAGTACTAACCATATGTCATGGCATGTTCTTCTTATAATTTACAACCTATCTCCATGGTTGTGCATGAAGCACAAATATATGATGTTAGCAATGATGATTTCGAGTCCAAAACAACCAGAGAACGACATAAATGTTTATTTAAAGCCATTGATTGTGAAGGTGAGAAAAATACACAAGAATGGGGGTTGAATTGTGTTTGAAAAATTCTTTTTACTTCTGAACCAGAGTTTAGATTCTAAACCAGAGTTCAAAAACTAATAATAAAGGTAACGGAAAATGTAACTGAAGTAAATAAAAACAACAAAGAACACACAACAGTTATCCTAGTTCCTCTCCAACTGATAATACTCCAGTCCTCTTGCCACACAAGAGATTTCCACTATAATTAACTTGATTACAACTGCTTACACTCACCAGTATAAGACTTTCCTTGCTCAGACCTACAATCTACGACTTCTCTGCTTAATCAGCACCTGATTAAGACTTCTTTGCTTAGATCCTTAGGTCCTATTTTCCTTGCTTAAACCTTCCTGGTTTAAGACTTCACTGCTTAGAAACTTTACCAAAGACTTCTCTTCTCAAACGCACCGTCTAAGACTTCCCTTGCTCAGAGTCTCAATCTAAGACTTCACTGCTCATACACACAGTCTACGAATTTTATCTAAATAAACTTGTTTAGAGAAGGAATAACTTACAACAACACTTGATTAATAATCAAAGGTGTTTAAATACAATACAACACACTTTTACACAAAGCATTCTTAAGCTATACAAGAATAAGAACACTTTAACATATTAGCCTCTCTTGAGATGATATGAATGTAGCGCATGTATATCTCAGTTGTAGTTGCAGCGTTATTTCTCGAGTTGATCTTCCAATCTTTTGCTCCTTTTATAGCTGAAGAAATATAGTCGTTGAAGTATCCACAACGACTATAATCAGATCAAATCTTCTAATACATCTTTTTTTCCAAGAAAATAGATGTTGGAACTCATAGTCAATGAATTATCCACAGAACAAGGCCTTTGTCCGGAGAACACTTCTTGAAACAAGTACAACAAATATTTTGAAGATAATGTCAACATATCTCGAGTCCCATGTTAGCATAGCTTGAGTTGACACTACTCAGTTTCAGAGGTAGCCATAACACGCTTCTGATTCTGAAGTGTACTAGCAGTAAATTGCTGATCAGACTCTCTCACGAGTGTATAATCAAAACCAAACCAAAGCTACTTCCGTGTCAAAACCAATTACATCAAATAAATATAATTTTGTACACACAAACCAGCTAGTTAGAAATCCTAATTATTTTTCAAATACTTTGTTATCATGAAAACTTTTAGAGGATGGATGGTATGAATCAAATTTGTCTCAACAATCTCCCCCTTTTTGATGATGACAACCTTAAGTATTTAAAACAATCAGTAGTAGATTAATTACTCAACAACTTTCAGGGTCTGTGGTTTGTAAGCTTCCCCTGTGTCAAACAGTCTTAGAGATGAGGTTTGTAAGCTCCCCCTGAGTCCTATCTGTGAAGTCTTAGAGGTGAGGTTTGTAAGCTCCCCCTATATAGAATAATTGAATCCATTCCAAGGGTGAGGTTTATAAGTCCCCCCTATATAGGATCGCCAACCTCATTCGAATCCATAATTAATCTAGAAGAATACTTAATCCATTTTCCCCCTTTGTCATAAAAAAAGGCAGAAAAAAAGACAACTTCAACGATTAATAATGGTTTCTGAACAATTCATGGTTGAACACCAAACAGGAACAAGTTTGTCAATCAACCCAGCTTGTTGTATATGAGCAACAACATTCTGTTGAATAAGAATCACGGAAAGAACCCTACCTAAAGGAATGAGAAAATATAGTTCCTCACGAGACCCGATGATCTCTTCTTTCAGATAATTGAACATTGAAAGAGGCATATTGATTTTTGTTCTGGAGACTAGGAATAGAATGAAGTGTTTATCATCAGAAGAAAGCCATTTTGTCCCCTTTTCTCTAGGCCTTAGATTGGTCCCCATAATTTGGTACCAAACTTTTTCCATAGGAGTAAGAGTAGAAGGACTTTCAGTAGGGCCTCTACTAACATAGATATTGTGCATAAGGTTCATAAATTTGTTGTTATGTCTGTAGTTTTCAACAGTAACTCCATCTTCCTCACATTTTATTGCTTGAGAGATGATTTTAGAGTTGATCACAACAGGAAAACCATAGACAATAGATAGAATTTGATAATCATCTAGCTTATTCTGATGAACATGAGCATTTTCCCAAAAATCTTTCACAAGATCTGGATAGATTGGTCCATTAAGCATTGCAAAATATCCATCCCATTTTTGAAAATGAATATCGGCAACTATCCGTGAAAGATTACTTGTCGTCAATTCATTGAAATTAACCACAAATTCCTTTAGAATATCTAGATCATAGATCTCTCCTTTAATTGTTTTTGAAGACATTTAAGAAGAAATGCTAGTAATTTCACAATATTATCTTATATAGAAGATAATTCATGAAATCAGGAAAACACCCAGACAGCAGTATAACACATAGAATGCCAATTTATAAGCAAGTATGTATTAAATGTTTGGACAGTGATAAGTCTGAATAAAAATGAATTATAGTCTTTGTCAATACACTCCTTTTAAGAACAAAATTTCATAGCAGATTTTGAAATAAAAGTGATAGATAGATCCCTGAGCAGGGAATCTATCAAATCAATATTTCAAAAAGCTTTTAGGTAATATAATGTAAGACAAAGTTCCTTATTTTATCAGAGCTCAAGATTAGTCCAATTGTTAATCCAAAGCACACAACAAGGAATTTAACTAAGTACTTTCTGCTTAGACAAAGCAATCAATGATAAGAGAGATCCTATACACCCTAATCAAGGCTTATAGACCATTCTTAAAGAAATTTCAGCTTTTTAAGAATTTCAACTGGGTGCTATCAGAGTCCAACGATTCCTCTAATACTTCATTCATAAGATAAGCATTATTCATCAACAAAGACCATGTTCAGATTTTTCTTAATAAAATCAAATTTGGCAATAGCTAAGGGTTTTGTAAATATATCAGCCCATTGATGTTCAGAATCAATAAAATGAATATTTATTACGCCCTTATGAACATAGTCTCTTATAAAATGGTGTTTGATTTTAATATGTTTAGTTCTAGAATGTTGAATCAGATTCTTTGTTAGACAGATAGCAGCAGTGTTGTCACAGAGGATAAGAATATTATTTCCAAAAATTTGATAATCTTCAAGTTGATATTTCATCCATAGCAGTTAAGTGCAACAGTTGGCAGCTGAAATGTATTTTGCTTCTGCTGTATATAGAGCAATAGTTGCTTGTCTTTTACTACCCCAAAAGATAAGGTTTTAAGCTAAAAATTGACAGGTTCCACTAGTGGATTTCCTTTCAATTCTATCTCTGGCATAGTCAGAATCACAGAATCCAACTAGCTTATAATCCGAGGATTTCTTATAAAGAAGTCCAAGATTTGTTGTTCCTTTCGGATATCTAAAGATCTTCTTAAGAACAGTTAAATTAGTCTCTCTAGGATCTGATTGGAATCTTGTACACAAACATACACTGAATAGAATATCTGGTCTGGAAGCAATGAGATGGAGGAAGGAACCTATCATACCTCGATATTTAGTTGGATCCACTTTAGCATTGCATTCTTCATCATTCAGGTTGCAGGTTGGATGAATAAGAAATTACACGACTTTGCATTCATCAAGATTGAATTATTTCAAGAGCTCTCTTGTATACTTAGAATGATGAATGTATATACCTTCTTCCTTTTGATTAATTTGAATTCCAAGGAAGTATTTCAATTTTCCCATCATGCTCATCTCAAATTCAGCCTGCATAAATTTTGAAAATTCTTGACAAAAAGATGCATTAGTAGAACCAAAAATTATGTCATCAACATAAATTTGAACAATCAAGATTTCTTTTTCTAGAGTTTTCCTAAATAGTGTAGTATCAACCTTGCCTTTAGCAAAACCATTCTCAAGCAGGAAATTACTCAGTCTCTCATACCATGCTCTAGGAGCTTGTTTAAGACCATAGAGTGATTTCTTGAGCTTGTAGACAAAGTCTGGATGGTTTGGATCTTCAAATCCAGGAGGTTGCTTGACATACACTTCTTCAGTAATAAATCCGTTTAGAAAATCAGTTTTTACATCCATCTGATATAATACAATGTCATGGTTGATAGCATAAGAGAGATGAAGTCTTATGGCTTCTAACCTTGCCACAGGAGCAAAGGTTTCAAAGAAGTGAATTCCCTCTTGTTGAGTGTAGCCTTGAGCTACAAGTCTAGCTTTGTTTCTAACAACTTCTCCAAGTTCATTTAGCTTGTTTCTGAAGACCCACTTGGTTCCATTGATGTTTTTTTTCTATGGTCTTAGAACAAGATCCCACACATCATTTCTCTGAAACTAATTTAGTTCATCTTGCATAGCCATGATCCACCCATTATATGATAATGCATCATCAATAGAAGTAGGCTCTGTCAATGAAATAAGCCCAAGCATTGATCGATAATTTCTGAAGGCAGATCTGGTTCTCAATGACTCGCATTTATTTCCAATGATCTACCCTTCTGGATGAAATGCTTTGTATTTAAATGGTATATTTGGTGGAGAAGAGGCTTTAGTACTATTTTGAGCACTCACTAAATTAGTAGCAGTGGGACAATTTGGAGTAACTTCAGTTTCTGCAGCCTCGGGTAATGCTTCAATAATAGTAATATATTATGAAGTATCATCATCTATACTCTTTTCCTTAGGAACACATACCACAAGTTTTTCTTTAGAGTTCTCTATACATGTAGTGTTATCATTCTGGGCCAAAGACTCTGACTTGCCATACTCAGGTATTTTGTCATCAAATTTAACGTGCATAGTCTCTTCAACCATTCTGGTTTCTGAGTTATACATTCTATATGCTTTTGAGCGTTCAGAGTATCCTAAGAAGATAACCTTTTGAGCTTTAACATCAAATTTCTTTAGGTAGACCTTATTGTTCAGAATCTAACAAGTATACCTGAATTGATGAAAGTGAGAAATACTAGGTCTTCTACCTTTAAATAATTCATATGATGTTTTATTCAGAATTGGTCTAATATAGATTCTGTTCTGAATATAACATGCAATATTAATAGCATTTGCCCAGAAGTACTTAGGGAGTTTATTTTCATGAATCACTGTTCTTGCCATTTCTTGTAAAGATTTGTTCTTTCTCTCAACAACCCCATTTTTTTGTGGAGTTCTAGGAGAGGAGAACTCATGGATAATTCCATATCTTTCACAAAAGGACTCAAATGGTTCATTTTCAAATTCTCCCCCATGGTCACTTCTGACCTTCAGAATCTTTACTTCCATCTCAGATTGTACTTGAATGCAGAAGATGCTAAATACTTCATATGTTTCATCTTTAGATCTAAGAAATTTTACCCAAGTCCATCTGCTGAAGTCATCAACAATAACCAAACCATATTTCTTCCCACTGATTGAAGCAATCCCAATAGGACCAAATAGATCAATGTGAAACAGTTCCAAGGATCTAGAGGTAGAGACAATGTTCTTTATTTTAAAAGAGGGTTTTACAATCTTTCTAACTTGACATGCTCCACAGAGATCATCTGAGTGATAGTCAAGATCTGGCAGCCCTTTAACAAGTTTTTGCTTGCTAAGTTTAGAGATTAATCTCCAGTTAGCATGACCTAACCTTTTGTGCCAAATCCATTTCTCATCACTCATTGTCATTAGGCAAACGACATTCTGATCAGCCAATTTAGAGAGATTGATTTTATAAACATTTCCTTTTATTTTCCCTTTGAATATAATAGTTTTATCAGAATTAACAACATAGCAGAAATTCTTATTAAACAATACTTCACAACCACTATCACATAAATGGCTTATGCTAAGTAGATTATGCTTCAAGCCATATACCAGCCAGACTTTATTTATAAGAGTTTGAGAATTACCAATGGTACCTGTACCAATGATTCTTCCCTTCTAGACACCTCCAAAACCCACATTTCCTTCCTCTCTCAGATTGGGTTTGGAACATATGTTTTTCTCCTGTCATATGTCGTGAGCAGCCACTGTCTAGGTACCATGACTGGATTTCCATCCTTTCCTTTAGGCATATCTATAGCAAAGAAAATTTGAGATTTAGGTACCCATACACGTATGGGTCCTTTTGGGTTAGTCCTAACAGGTTCTCTCCTATAAGGTCCCATTTCCATGTGAAAAGGTTTGGCTTCACTCCAAGTTTTTTGTTTCCAAAAACCTTGACTGAAGTTAACTTTAGTTATAGAATCAGTCTTAGTCTGTGATTCAGATGTTGTGGATACTAAAGATACCCGAGCTTTTGAACTATCAAGTTCTAATATCACAATACCCTTCAACTTCTGATCAATAGATTTAGTCAAATTCATAACTTTCACATTATTAGCAGTAGGAACAAAATAGTTACTTAACAATGTTTAAGCAATGCTGGATGAGCAAGAATTTGGGAGTACTTTTAATGAACCATCAGAACTAGAGTAGCCTTTATCATTCCCCAAACCTTCTCTATTATTTTTTCCAACTCCATAAATCATAGATGAACGTTTAGTTCTATCAATGCCAGATGTATTAAATTTATGAAAAGCTTGATCATGCTTTCCTATAGATGAACATTCATTTTGAGATGTGCTAATTTCTTTTAATTCTTCTTTCAAAATGAAATTATCTCATTTTAAAATTTTAAGTTGTCCTTCTGATGACTTCCTCTCTTCTGATTACCTTTATGAAAATTAGGACAATCATTTTTTAAGTGACCAGGTTTGTTGCAGTTGTAGCAAATCATGTCTTCATCCTTTTCTTTGAAGCTGGATCTCCTATTGCTTCTAGGAAATCTCTTGTTCCTTCGGGCCATTTTCTGAAATCCTCTAATGAAACAGGCCATATCATTATCATCATCAGATCTACCATCAGAATCTTCTTTAGAAGTTTCATCAGGTTTACTGCTCTTTGAGGATTTTTTAGACTTTTCACAAAAAAATTCAGATGCATATCTCAAGGCAAGAGACTTAAGTTTCTTTGAAGATTCATCTCCACTTAGTTCCATCTCACGACTCTGAAGATTGTTGATTAGACTTTCAAGAGAGCGTATTCAGGTCCTTAGCTTCTTGAATTGCTGTTACTTTAGGTCTAAACTTTAGATGGAGACTTCTCAGAATATTCTTAACATGATTTGAAGAGGAGTAGCTCTTATTTAGCACCTAAAGGTCTGATACCAGAATTTGAATCCTGGAGATCATGGTTTCAATATCCTTATCATCCTTCATTTTGAACAACTTGTATTTCTGTATCAGCAAGTTAGCTTTTGCTTATCTAACTTGTTAATTCCCTTTATATGGAGAACACAGAGATTCAAAGATAGTCTTTGCAAAAGACTTGTCAATGATTTTCAAGTACTTAACATGTGGTAGAGCATCAACCAGAATACCTCGCACTCTATGATATTTTCTATAGTTTTTCTTTTGAGCCGGAGTCAGCGTTTTCCTGTCAGATACAATACCAACGTTGTCAATAACGATTTCAATGCCATCTTCAAGTATGTCCCAGAGCCCATCATCGAGTCTAATGATATACGTGTACATATTGATTTTCCACCATTCAAACTCAGTAGAGTAACCACTGAATATATGAGGTTTATTAGAGTAATGATTTCTCTTAGAGCTACTGTAATCATAGGGAAATCCCCTTACTGAGGAACTAGCATTAGTATCCTCAATAGTCATATTTTTCTCGTTGGATCTTTGACTATACCAGTGTTAGGTTTTATGTACAGACCTTGCTCTGAGACCAACTGAAGGTGAGAAAATTACACAAGAAGGGGGGTTGAATTGTGTTTGCAAAATTCTTTTTACTTCTGAAACAGAGTTTAGATTCTAAACCAGAGTTCATAAACTGATAATGAATGCAGCGAAAAATGTAACAGAAGTAAATAAAAACAGCAAAGAACATACAACAGTTATCCTGGTTCCTCTCCAACTAAGATTACTCTAGTCCCCTTGCCACGCAAGAGATTTCCACTATAATAAACTTGATTACAACTGCTTATATTCACCAGTATAAGAGTTTCCAAGTGTCATACCCTAAATTTTGACCACAAGATTTCCCATCATTGTGCAAATCATCACCATAATATGGATGTACCTTCATGCCTCATTAATCCTCTCAAAGATTGTTGAGCATTCACTCCAATCAAGAATTAGGGTTTTGAGCCCTCTCAGAGTACTCAGACAAATGATAAATAAAAAATGGACATGGTCCTCAACTTTTCAAGCCTCTCAAACATCCATGAAGGATCAATAGGTTTCCCACATCAAGAATCAAGCTTGAAAATCCAACATTTCAAGTTGATCAAGCCTCAAGATCATCAGTGTCACCAAATTAGGGTTTTGGTCGACCAAGGCCTCTAGAGGAAAATTTTCATCTGGGCATGAGCCAATACTTCAAAACATAATCCAAAAAGCTCAAAGGGACCTCATGGATCCAATCATAAGTTCAAAATAGCCTTAGGGGGTGCATTCATCAAAAATCAAGAATTCGGGTTTCTTGACCTAATTCACCCCTTATTTAACTTTTGGAACAAGACATGAGCCAAGACCTCAAGGAATGTTTTGAAGACCTCAAATATCTTACATTGATCCTCTTACAAGTTTAAATTGACACATAGTACTTGGTTCATGAGCAATACAAAGATTCAAATTCATCTGGACCACAAACTAGGGTTTTTGAGAAAAAGTCAACCTTACCTTTGACTTTTGACAAAGACATGATCTCAAACCTTGGGAAATGATTCAAGACACTCTAAAACAACTATGGAATCCATCCATTAGGTCTAAATTAGGTCAAGAACTTGATTTCCTAAAGAATCACAACGTTTTAAATTCATCTGACAAAAAGTCAACTGTGCCAAAAAACCAAGTTTGACTTTTGGAATTTCTTGACAAACATGGTTTTTCTAAGTTAAAAACAATGTTAACTTATGATTTGGATCATCATCCATCAAGAAAAATCAAGAAAAGTGAGGTTACTTGCAAAAGGGGCAATCTTAAGAAATTTGAAATTTCACTAAGTCATGAAAAAGTGATTTTTACCCAACTTTGCAAGACCATAACTTGTGATCCAAGTAACCTTTTTCTTCCATCCAAAGCTCAAATAAAAGCTCTCATTACATACTTCAAGATTATCAACTACAACATATTCCAAATCCTCATGGATTTTGAGTTATGGATTAATCAAAATCACAAAAAAATGAAAATTGGACTTTTTTCAAACACTTAGTGAAATTTTGGACAGAATCTGTTTGCATTTTTTCCGACTTTGAGGCCATTTTTCATTATGATACAAGATGATTCAAAACAAAGTTAAACATCAAAGTTGAAGTATGATATAGGGGCTTTCTAAAAAGTACAAGAGCCTCCCATGATTCAACTTGAGCAAGGAGTTATAAGCCTCCAAAAATGGCATTTTTCAGCCCGCCTACATAAAAGCATGGAAACATAACTTGTGCCACACGATTTTTTCACTCAAGTCTTGCCATTTTGCCAACTTTTTCATCTTCCAAAAACACAAAACTTCTGATGACTCACTTGTTTCTTGATCAAGGAGTCAAGAATTCAACTTGGCATGTGCAAAACCATCATGACATGAACTTTGAAATTCAATTTTGGCAAGGTTACATTAATGCAATGCATTGAGGTGTCATGAACCAAGCCATAACAATCCAAACCAATCAAGATTCAGTCCAAACTATGAGCATTCAAACCTGCAGAAATTGAATGGAGTCAAGCTATAGTTGACTTGGCACTTTGGAACATCAAAGTCAATGGCTACAAGCTACACACCATGATCGACTGCCAATCACTATTGCTTCCAAAACAAACTTGCTCTACTATAAATAGGGATCCTTTTTTATCAGTTTGAGTACCCCAAAACATCTCCACTTATGTTTTCTCTCATTTCCTTCTCATGAACTATAATTTGCTTCTTTAGCAAGTAAGGTTCGAATTTTCAAATAGAGAGCAATTCCACCAAAACCAAGAGTGTAGACACATCATATACATCATATGTGAGCTATCCAAACACTTCCCATCCATCTGTAACCTCAGAATCACAAAACTCAAAATCAAACTCAGGCCTATTTGCAGTTGAGTTGCCACAAGGTGATCCAGGTTGTTTCAATCCATTCCAAGCTTCCAAACAGCTTACATAAGGTCCATTGAAGCTGTCCAAGTCATCAAACAACATTTGTAACACCTCCAACACACAATTCAATTTCTTTTTGCAAGAGGTAAGCCTGAACTCTCAAACTCTATGATCCATGCATCATAAATATGTTTTCAAGTTACAAACATGTTTCTGCACTTATGTAGAGTGTTTCCCCTCAATCAATTGCTCTGTAGCTATTGTGTATAGGATTTCATAGTGTTCTTGCAGAAATTAGGGTTCATGTGTTCATCACTTGATATCTCACTCCACACTGAAAATAAATGCAATTAATTGGTACCATTAGAATCCTTGTTAAAACACGAGTGAGATTGATGTTTGAATCATGCAAAATCATTGAGAAATCAGAGAGAAAAGTGAGGTTTTGCAAATCATCCATGGCGCGGGCATGAGGAAGAAGAAGATGACCGTTGGCGCCTTATTCAAATTATTTGAATTTTAAATTTTTAAGTTATTTTCTTAATTGATTTCAAAAATTAATTTCTTCCTCAATTTTAATCATTTTTTATTGGTTCTTTTTTTAAAAATTCACAAAAATGTAAAAATAATTTATTCTACAAAAAAATCAAATTTATATTATTTATTTAATATAGTTTGAATTTTTGTAAAGAATTTCATTATAATTGTTTTTAAACATTTTTAATGAAATTTTCCTCTTGATTTTTCAAATTCAAATGAATTTCACACTTTCATATAAACATAACATGATTTTTAAAAACATTTTTCAAAACTCACAACTTGTTTTTAAATATATTTGATATTTTATATCATTTTTTATTTAATTTCCTTTGAAAAATTGTATTTTTAATTAAAATTAGGGTTTTTGCTTAATTTTAATTTTTCAAACTTCATTTGAAACACTTTTGGGTCTCTTTGTAGAGTTTAAGACCCACCCCCTTTGTAAATACATATTTTCGGGCCTCAGTCATTGTATATGTCCCGATACGATTTTCAAAATAAACGGTGTGATTGCTGTTTCTCATCTGGGCATCTCCTTGAGCTATAAGCCCTAACTCTTGTATAAAAATAACCTTTTGGTCCTCTTTGTAGAGTGTAAGACCCATCCATTTTGTAAATAAATATTTTGGGCCTCAGTCATTGTATAAGTCCCTCTGTGATTTTCAAAACTGCGACGCGATCGTCGCCTTTTCAAATAAATTATCTGGGCCTCTCCTTGAGTATCAGCCCCATTATTCTTTCTTCACAAACACTTTTGGGCCTCTATTAGAGTGTAAGACCCAACCCCTCTTTTTACAAAAACACTTTTGGGCCTCTGCTATAGTATAAGTCCCACAACGTCTTTCGATATCATAGTGCGATCAATGATTTTAAATAAGTCATATGGGCCTCTCCTTGAGTATAAGCCCCAATCTTTTATACATAAACTTTGTTTTAAACAATAAAAAAACTTCCATGGGCCTCTCCTTGAGTTGTAAGTCCCATACCTCTATTTTCAAAATCATCTGTCTATTTTAAACTAGTACTAAGAGGAGCATTATTCCCGGTGAAACTGCTCTTAGACCACTTGGGCCTCTCTTTGAGTTATAAGCCCCAAACATTCTTTATTATAAACCAATTTCTTTTAATTCAAATTCAAATTCAAAGTTTTCTCAAAACTTTCTTCAATTCCCTAAAACCCTGATCATACAGTTATAGTCAATACAACCAATCACAACACACTTGGACCTCTTCTCAGAGTATAAGTCCCAGCATTTTTTTAATGCATATTTGTTTATATACCTATCAATTCACTTATTTTTATATATTCTTGTTCATAGTTGTTTAGATTTCCCCCCAGTAGTTAGGTCTACATTAGGTCAAACCAGAGGTTACTTTCTAACTTAGTCAAACTAGTCCCCTCATAGGAAATTCCCTCAATACATTCTGCCTCCTCTTGGGCTTATTCAATATGGAATAGAGAAAGGTATTATTCCCGATGAAACTTTTCTCAAGACTGTCAAAACTTAGAAATATATGTATACAAGAAATTCATTTCCTCCAGAGAGGATTAATTCTCGGTGAAACCTCTTTTGAATTTCTTAAAACCTTAGAACTGTTCAACAAAGAAAGGATTAATTCCCAGTGAAACCTTTCTTGAAATTTTCTTAGGCTTGGACCCACACGCTTGCTAGAAGTATCCCCAGCCTCCTCTTGGGCTTAGTACAAGGACTAACAGGCTTCTTAGAAGTTCCCCAGCCTCCTTTTGGGCTTAATACAAGGACCCACAGGCCTCCTAAAAGTATAGGATAAAAATTAGTCATCTCTACTAGTTCAATCCCCCAGGAGAGTCAAATTTCCAGAACATCATACCAGTCTAAGGGTTGATCTTCATCCCTTAAACCAACAACCTCCTCTTGGGCATCATACTAAGACCCATCTCTACACCAGAGCCTACCATTTCTTGAGAGACTTGGAAAGTCTTAGCCTCCTCTGGGGCTTCATACAAATAAGACTTGGAAAGTCTCATCTCCTCTTAGATCTCACACAGAGACCCTCAAAGCATAGGAAAAAATCCTGATCATTTTACCAATACACCAGTCTCTAGCAGAGTCAAAACCTTATAAGATTTTTAAACTCAACCCTTCAACTCTTCCTTGATTCCCAACAAGAGTAAATCCTCTTGGATTCCCCAATACAATTTGGACCTACTCCTGGATTTCAATAAATCCTCAGCAAGAGACAGCCTCCTCTTAGGCTTCATATAAGAAATTCCCCCAGTTAGCCTCAATCTTGGGCTTTGTACAAGACAGATAAAACCTTCCCTAGTGGAGTCATTTTCCTTTAGCTTCAACCTTGGGCTTTGATCAAGGCACACCAAAAAACAACATCCCCTCAGATGAGACCATGAGTCCTCTCTGCAGGAAGATATATCCTCTATACATCACATATCAAAACAAACAATCAAAACCTTTTTCCAGATAATTGTTGTAAGTGGCACACTTGTTGATTCAAAACCCAAGCTGGAGTCCCTCCTTTATCCAGGATAAAATCTCTCTTTTATCTAACAGCTATAAGTGGAAAGCCTCTGGATTCCATACATCCAAGCTAATGTCCCTCTCTTAGCATGAAATATTCATAAAGGAAAAAGTGGCATTGCTCTACACTGAGTTAAAGCTTTCCTCTTTCATGACATCCCTCTTATAAAGGAAATTATGGCATTGCTGGATTTATCATATTCCAGTTAAAATAATTTCCCTTTATAACCAATTCTCTATTTGTGATAAATATATGGGATATCTCCCTTTAGAGATAATGAATTCTCTCTCAGTCAACCTTTTAGCTTCAATCTTGGGCATTGAACAAGACACAAATACTCAGCTAGCTTCAATCTTGGGCTTTGAACAAAACACTAAATTTTTTCCTCCCATAGAATAGGACGATTGCTTTGATTTCCCAAATCTCTTTACGGGAATACGTAGGCATAAGATTGCGAAATCTTAACGAGCACACAGATAAAAAAACTTTATGTCCACTACCTTCCCAAAAACAACAGAAAACCCAAAAACAACAAAAACATTCTCTCAACACTCCCAAAGGAGAAAATTTCCCAATCCACAGTAGATAAACACAAGAAAGCATTTCAAGTTAATAGAAATACATGCAAAAGAAGGTTCCTATGGATTGCCATAAATACAATGGGTGTTAATAGCTTCCCTTTATATAACCAGACCCCGATCCCCGATCTCTTAGCAATTGTTAAAGAAAACATTTGTGTGCAGGGTTACTTTAAGATATCTTCCCCTTCCTTAACCAGCTTCATAGGATAAATACAAAAGTAAAAAAGTAGCACCCAAACCGTCTGCGGTAAGGTGGTTGCATCACTAAAATACCATACCCTACACCATGCTAAGACCTACAGTATAAGACTTCCCTGCTTAATCAGCACCTGATTAAGACTTATTTGCTTAGATCCTCAGATCCTAATACTTTCTTTCCTTAAACCTTCTTGGTTCAAGACTTCACTGCTTAGACACTCTGCCTAAGACTTCTCTGCACAGACGCACCGTCTAAGACTTCCTTTGCTCATATTCTCAATCCAAGACTTCACTGCTCAGACACACCGTCTAAGACTTTCATCTAAACAAACTTGTTTAAAGAAGGATGTTAAGGGCCAATTTGTGAATACTTTTGACTATATTTTATGGCCTTTTCAATTGGTTTCCTTGATAGTTTAGTAGAATATCTAGTAGTTTTAGTACATTTATGCTAATTTCTGATTTTATTGTAAATATTGTGAATTATGATCCTTTTGATGCTCTTTGACAGGTCTTCTTGCTTATATTTGATGATAGGAACAATTGGCGAAGGAAAGAAGGCCTAAAAGTAGATTTTCGAAGAGTTCGTGCCGAAAACTCGCGCTAAGCGAGCTTTTCAGCGCAGTATCAGCGCGTACTTTCACCCAATTCTAGTAGCTAAAGTCTCTAACCGCACTAAGCGGGCTGCTACCGCGCTTTTTGGGAATTTGTCTTTGTTTTTGCTGACCGCACTTAGCGCGCTCCTGATGGTGCTTACCGCAATGCCACTTACTACACTTTGTGCACTTGCTATAAATATCTTCTTTTGGAGATATTTTCAACAACTCTTGTACTTTTACACATTTCAGCAATTTTAGAAGATAGAAAGGGTTTTCTAGGTCAAAAACCTTAGAAACTCAAGGAGAAGTGAGAATCAAATCTTTGGAGCATAAATCCTCGATTCTTCGACTTTGATGCTAGTAAAGCTTTTTTTCTTACTTGTTGATCAAGCTACCATGGTGATGGGTAGCTAAACACTTTTGTGTCAAGATTAGAGGTAGTTAATCTTGCTTTTATGTATTTCTTTCGATCTTTTGTATGTGAACAAAGTTTATAATCAATATATGATGAAGATTTTTGCTTTTAATGATGTGTTTATGGTTTGAATCACTTTAGACATAGATTTTCCAAGTCTTGATCTAATTTCTTCATCTATTAACCAAAAAACTCTAGACATAGATTTGGAAGTTAATATTTGTTTTGTATCGATCTTTATGTTTATTGTTTCGATTGTTATTTCGAGAAATCATCTACCGATTAACACAATAATTTTCACATAGCTGCTTTAGACATAAAAACGGATTCGCGAGGATACGCAATTGTACTGATCGAAACTAAGTTCATATGCTTGATTAATCGGATACGTATGAAAAGAATTAACAAAATCTAATCTTGACATGCTTTTCTTTAAACAAAACATATTTGGCCTAATTTACTCTTTGAAACAAACTTATGTTACAAAACAAGAAATCTTTTGAAAACTTTTTACTTGGAACGTTAAACTATTGAACGTCGAGCATCTATGTATCTTGTGTACAATCCCTGTGGATACGATAAAACACCCACCTAAAATACTTTTCAACAAAGGAATAACTTACAGCAACACTTGATTAACAATTATAGGTGTTTAAATACAATACAACACATTTTTACACAAAGGATTCTTGGACATTATGCGAGATTCTTGGACATATTCAGTCAGTTGCAAGTAACCATTCCTTTCTCCGAGACTCTCAAACAAATGCCTAAGTATGCCAAATTCAAGAAGGACATACTTATGAAAAAAAAAAGGTACACGGATAAGGAAACCATTGATCTCAATGCTTACTGTAGTGTCGTTGTTCAAAGTATACTTCCTCGGAAGGAGAAAGATCCGGGAAGAGTAGCTTTACCTATCACTATAGGTAATGAGTTTAAATGCAAAGCTTTGATCGATATGGGTGCTAGTATCAATTTGATTCCTTTGTCCGTGGTCAAAAGACTTGAGAACATGGAGGTGAAATCAACCACCATGACATTGCAACTTGTGGACAAGTCAAGGACTCGTCCTCGTGGTGTTGTGGAGGATGTGTTATTAAAAGTGGATAAATTCTTATTTTCGGTTGATTTCGTGCTCGTGGATATGGAAGAAGACGAGGATACTCTAATCATCCTTGGAATGCCCTTAATGAAAACTGCAAAAATGTTGGTAGATGTTGATAAAGGCATCATGAAGGTGAGGACTAGTGAGGAAGAAGCATGTTTCACACTTTTCATAGGAGTGATGCATTCAAGTCTAGTGGAAGAGGACATTCATAAGGAAAAAGAAATTGCAAGAGTTGCTTTACGGAAAAAGAAGGATGAAGACGCTAAGGCGTCAATGTTTAAGTCGTGTTGGGACTTTTCTTTCTTAAGGAAAAGGAGATAAAGAACTGGTCATGATAACGGATGAAGTCTTTGTTGTTGGAGTGTTTTTCTCGGAATCTAATCCATGAGCTTTTAGTTTCGAGGTTTCAAACCTCCGGACCGTCGAGCTCAAACGACGTTAAACAAAGCGCTAGTTGGGAGACACCCCAACATTGTAAGTATTTAGTGTTTTGGATTTAATTAGCAGAATAGTCGGGTGAATGCCATCTGAAACAAACCTTGACTGGTTGTGTTTCACTGAGTGCACTTAGCGCGCTTCTGAGGCCGCTTAGCGCGGTCATGTGAACTGGCCCAGTCAAGTGTGGGCATGAGTGGAAATACAAGTGGGCCTCTGGGTCAGGGTTTTAAAAAGCTGCAAAGGGTTTAAAAAAAACCCTCATTTCCCACTCAACTCTAAAACAACTTTGGCATTCTGCTCCTTTCTCTCACAATTCTCTCTTGCTCCTCAAGTTCAAAGTCTCATCTCATCTCATCTCATCTCCTTTCCAGGTTTGCAATATCTTTTTATTTGTTTTTATAATAGAATGCATGTTGTTAGGGTTTTGTTTTTGAGCTTGTTGAAATGAATTGTTAGGGTTAGAGAGTAGTGAGACTGAAGAAGTTTTATGAACCCTTTTTGGATTATCTGTTAGGGTTGTGTAACAAATTAATTTTTCATGCTTAGAACAATTTGTCTCTGTGATATTCTGTTAATGCATGTTATTGAGGTTTAGTTTAAGAATTATTTTGATGTTGAGATAGCAGATTGACCATGGAGGCAGAGGATTTTTTGTGTGTTTTCGCAGGCGTGTTGAGCGGGCTCGGGCTACGCTAAACGCGCCCCTCTTGCCTTGTTCTAGCAGTTTCATTTTCATTCTGTATTTCTGATATAAATATGTTAATTTGTGCATTTTCTGTTGATTATTGAGTTAGGGACATGGTTGGCTGCAGAGCAGAGTATGCTTGTACGCTTGACCACGCTAAACGTGCTTTGGCTGCGCTAAGCGCTCCCCCCTGGGATCAACTTTCTCGATTTTTTAATTTCTGTCAACTGTTTGCCTGTTTTCTGTTGACCTGGGGTTTCTTATGATTTTTCTTGAATTTCTTGGCTGGTGGTTTAACCCGTTTGGTGTTGTTTTGGTCTGTTTATCTTTGTTTGCAGATGGCTCCGAAACGTGCCCGATTTAGCGCAGGCCAATCATCGCAGCAGAGACAGCCACCGGTGGAGTTTGATGCTCACCGATATTTAGGGGTTGAATAACAGGGTAGATACATGAAGTTGACCCGGAGGAGTATTTGGACAAAGCGCATTTTCAAGATTAACCCGCAAGGGGAGTTTCGCGGCTGTTAAAACATCATTGAGTCGCATGGATGGCAGGCTCTCTTAAACCCACAGATCTTGCTTAACTACGAGATTGCACGTGAGTTTTACGTGAACGCCATCCCAACAGAGGGTCAACTGTATACTTTCATGACTTATGTCAGAGGGAGGCAGGTGTCATTCTTAAGAGATGCAATTAATGAATATTTGGGTAATCCATTGGTTTTAGCCGAAGGTGAGCAGCGTTCTTACTATAGGAGGGTAGCTAGGAGGAATTGGAATTTGGAGAATGTATGTTTAGCCTTGACATACCCGGGACGCGATTTTGAGTTGAATGCGATAGGTAGGCTGAAGATTCTGAAGATAAGTGATATGAATACGGACTTAGGTGCTTATGACCCTTATCCTGCATAACATCAGGCCAAGGAGTCATACCTCCTCCATTCTGGTTAACATTGCATGTATGCTGTATTACATCATGGTGGAGAGGCCGGTTGATGTGGCGAGGATCATTTCTAATGAGATCTGCGCCATCGCCGCTAGTGGATATCATTTGGCCACTAAGGTCTCGGCTATTTTGGTTTTCCCTGGACTGGTTATGGGTTTGTGTACGAGAGAAGATGTCCTGATCCAAGGTGTGGTCCATAAGACCATTAAGGGGGTAGTGACTGACACTTGGATTTAGATTCACTGTATGCCCAGACTGGACCAACCACCACCGCCACCACCACCAGCCCACACAGAGCAACCGCCACAGCTGCACGACAAAGTTCCATCTACTGACCAGGCCTTTGATGAGCGAGTTGCATGCATGTAAACGTGGGACATGCATATGGCTCATCAGAGGGCCTTTTCCTTTTTGCACTCATATATGCGGGTTTTCCATTTGCAGGTTCGTGAGCCGCAAGATGAGAACCCTTTCCCGACTCAGGAGGACTTTGATGCCTATGTTGTTTGGGCCTAGGGACATGCCTTATCATTTTTAGAGGGGGCAGGTTCCACCTCAGGGAGCTCAGGTACCCCATCCAGAGGTTGAGAGAGAGGATGAGGATGCAGATGGTTCGGAGGATGTTGCGGCAACAATGGATGACGACGACGATGATAGTGGGGAGAGCACATGGGAGATTGGTTTTGAGGCCAACTCTGAGTATTTGATCATGGGTTATCTTATCTTTTGTTTTTTTTATGTTTATGTTTGAACTTTCTAGGTTTTATTGTTATGTTTTTATTGTATTTGTGGATTATTTTGTACCATCCTTGGAAGGATGAGGAACACATGTGTGGCACCATTGTTTTGGCTGTCGTAAATTTTGGCATATTGATATTATGTTGGTATTTTGAGTAGTTTTTTTTTTTTGCAATTGCTAGTTTTAGTAGAAAATTTTTTATTTTGTTTTGTTCCTAAGTTGAAAACTTGAAGGAACTTGTGAACTAATGTCAAGATTGATGAATTAATAAGTAATTGAGTGGTAATGATATGATCGAGTAAAGGTGCATTTTAACAAAAACCACTTGACCAAGTAAGAATAATCAATCTACCATGCGGTGAGCGAGTATTTGTAAACCCCTTTGAGACTTAATTTCAAGATCCGTGTGAATAATTGAAATATGTAAATATTGTGCATGAAAAAGAAGTAAATTTGAAATGGATATTAGAATTTTGTTGTGAAACTTTTTGAACCCAAACCTTAAGTATGGTTGCTCAGTTTGTTCCTTGCCTTAGATGTGTGAGAGCATTCCTAATATTCATGTTTTGGTTGTGTTCTAAGTTGGGGAGAAAAAGGTAGATTGAGGTATCATGAAAAAAATAAAATAATGTGATTTTGGATGATGAAAGAGCTTGAAAGAAAGAAACAAGTGAAAAAGAAAGGAAATTGGGCATGAATTGCCAACAAAAAGCTCAAAGTTGTAATGATGCTTCCAAAGAAGTAAAACAAGAAGGTTAAGGTCTTGAAGTGCTTTGATATTGAGATTGGAATGCTCTTTAGAAATAAGCAATTTTGTTTCAATGACTTTGATAAATGGCCCTTCCTTGTAGCCAAGCCAAGTTACAACCTTAGAAGACCTTGTGATTCCTTCTTTTTCACTCATTAATGCATGTTGTTTGTTGAATGCATAATTGGTTCCGGATGTTTGCATGATTGCCTGGTGAGTGATAAAAACTCATTTTGTTTTCATCCATTGATGAATATGTGCCTAGGTGTGATTCAATTTTGAACTTGTATTGCTCAAGAAGTCTTGATGTGTGTTTTTGCACTTAGCAATAGTTTTATCTTCATGATGTGTTTGATGTTTGATAAAGTTGTCTTGTTGTTACTTTTACTTTTTGAACCATGAAATTGTCGTTATTATATTAAGTTGATTCTGATTTCTTGTGCGGGTTTTCGGGTTCGTTTCTAGTTCAAAACACTTTTGTTTGAGGACAAACAAAATAATAAGTTGGGGAGAGTTGTTAAGGTCCCATTCATGCATACTTTTGACTATATTTTATGGCCTTTTCAATTGTTTTCCTTTATAGTTTAGTAGAATATCTAGTAGTTTTAGTACATTTATGCTAATTTCCTATTTTACTGTATATATTGTGAATTATGATCATTTTGATACTCTTTGACATGTCTTCTTGCTTATATTTGATGATAGGAACAATTGGTGAAGGAAAGAAGGCCTAAAAGTTAATTTTTGAAGAGTTCGTGTTGGTAACTCGCGTTAACCGAGCTTTTTAGCGCGGTATCAGTGCGCACTTTCTGCCAATTCCAGTAGCTAAAGTCTTCAACCGTGCTAAGCGGGCTGCTACCGCGCTTTTTGGGAATTTGTCTTTGTTTTTGCTGATCGCGCTTAGCGCGCTCCTGATGGCGCTTAGCGTGGTGCCACTTACTGCACTTGCTATAAATATCTTCTTTTGGAGATATTTTCAACAACTGTTGTACTTTTACACTTTTCAGCAATTTTAGAAGATAAAAAGGGTTTTCTAGGTCAAAAACCTTAGGAACTCAAGGAGAAGTGAGAATCAAATCTTTGGAGTATCAATCCTCGATTCTTCGACTTTGATACTAGCAAAGCTTCGTTTCTTACTTGTTGATCAAGCTACCATGGTGATGGGTAGCTAAACACTTTTGGTTCAAGATTAGAGGTAGTTAATCTTGCTTTTATGTATTTCTTTCGATCTTTTGTATGTGAACAAGGTTTATGATCAATAGATGATGAAGATCTTTGCTTTTAATGATGTATTTATGGTTTGAATCACTCTAGACATAGATTTTCCAAGTCTTGATCTAATTTCTTCATCTATTAACCAACAAACTCTAGACATAGATTTGGAAGTTAATATTTGCTTTGTACCGATCTTTATGTTTATTGTTTCGATTGTTATTTTGAGAAATCATCTAGCAATTAACACAATAATATTCACGGAGCCACTTTTGACATAAACGGATTCGCGAGGATACGTGATTGTATTGATTGAAACTAAGTTCACATGCTTGATTAATCGGATACGTATGAAAAGGATTAACGAAATCTAATCTTGACATGCTTTTCTTTAAACAAAACATCTTTTCACTAATTTACTCTTTGCAACAAACTTATGTTACAAAACAAGAAATCTTTTGAAAACTCTTTACTTAGAACGTTAAACTATTGAACAACGAGCATCTATATATCTTGCGTACAATCCTTGTGGATACAATAAAACACCCACCTAAAATACTTTTCAACAAAGGAATAACTTACAACAACACTTGATTAACAATCATAGGTGTTTAAATACAATACAACAAACTTTTACACAAAGGATTCTTAAGCTATACAAGAATAAGAACACTTTAACAGATTAACCTCTCTTGAGCTGATATGAATGTAGTGCGTGTATATCTCAGTTGTAGTTACAGCGTTATTTCTTGAGTTGATCTTTCAATCCTCTGCTCCTTTTATAGCTAAAGAAATATAGTCGTTGATGTATCCACAACGGCTATAATCAGATCAAATCTTCTAGTACATCTTTTTTTCAAAGAAAGTAGATGTTGGAACTCGTAGTCAAGGAATTATCCACAGAACAAGGCCTTTGTCTGGAGAACACTTCTAAGAAATAAGTAAAACACAATCATATCATATCATATAAAATACAACAACACATTGATGTTATCTTTGGAAAGAAAAAAAAGGGCCAGTGGAGAAAAATATTTGGAAAAAGAGGTCGGTGTTCTTTGATCTTCCATATTGGTCTAGTCTTGATGTAAGACATTTTCTCGATGTGATGCATGTGGTGAAAAATATATGTGATAGTTTGATTGGAACATTTATCAACATCAAAGGCAAGACAAAAGATACTAAGAAATCTCATGAAGATATGGTGGTGATGGGTATACGACAAGAGTTAGCCCAAAAGAAATAGGAAATAGAACGTGTTTTCCACCAACTTGTCACGCTACGTCTAAAAATGAAAAAAACGTTTTTCAGAATGTTTGTAGGGTATAAAAGTTCCCCAAGGGTAATCATCAAATATGAAGAAACTTGTGTCAATGAAAGATATCAAATTAGTTAGCTTAAATATTATTATACCCAAATGTTCTTTAAATACTTTGTTATCATCAAAACCTAAGGGATATGGTACAAACCAATTTTGTTCCAACAATGTATACTTTTCTTTCATTTTATGATGTTTGGTGAGACTTAGGCAAGTATTTCTACAATGCCCCAATTTTACGCACTCATGCCACGTAACATCATAATCCTTTTTCTTATGTTCTCTTTTAGGGGGTGATTATTTTTGAAGTTTATCAGCCTTTGTCGGAATTCTTAAGCTTGTTTCTTTTCAAGTATTTATTGTAGCGTCCAACAAATAAACCCATCTCCTCTTCTTTAGGAGCTTCTTTGTCAGAGTTATCACTTTCTTCCTTTGAATTCTTCCCTTTAGATGACGACGCTTTCAAATAAAGACCCCATTTCTCTTCTTTCCCTTTCTCTTTATTTTTAGACTTTACTTCGCTATCTGTGAGTCATTTTAGTTCATTTTTATGCTCGGCTAGTTTCCCGAATAACTTGTGATATTAAAAGAACTAAGATAGTTAGATTCTTTTATAGTGGTAAGTTTTGGTTACCACTCCATGCACATAGCCCTTAATATTTTGTTAGCACAACATTTGTTAGAAATGGTTTTTCCAAGTTGCTTAGTTCGTTGATTAAGCGGAGGAATCTAGCTTGCATGGAATCCACAGATTCTCCGGGTTCCATACGGAATAGTTCAAACTCCTATGTACATATGTTGATCTTAGAATCCTTGTCGTCAGTTGTTCCATCATAAAGGGTTTGGAGATCATCCCACATACCTTTAGATATCTTATAATGTGAAATTGAGTAGAATACTTTCACGCTTAAAGAAGAGATAAGTATGTTCCTCGTTTTTAAATTGTATGAAGCCTGCTTGGTTTCATTATTTGTCAAATCCTTTGGGTGTTTAACAACATCACCTTTCCCTTAGAAATAAAAGGACCATGGGTGAAAACTATCCATATATTTTTGTCAACTAATAGTAAATGTACATACATGTTATCTTTCTAGTAAGCATAATTCTCGAATTTAAAGACAGGTGTTTTATTATAGGACCCTTTTGGATCGTCATCGTCATCCTTATTCTCCAACTTTTGGGTCGATTAGACTTGGTCAAAAGACCAACTCTTGATGTCAATTGTTAGGTGAGAATAAGGAGTATAGAAATGGTCTAGAATATGCCCTTATTAAAATTTGGACAATTTTCCAAAAATATAGTATCAAAGGATTTTCAAAAACGTGCGAAAGAAGCGAAAATAGAGATCTTATGCTTGTATTGGAATTCATAAATTTCCAAAATTTTCAAAGACAATGATTAATTGAGTGGTTGTAGATTACACGAGGTGTGTCCTGTACAATTATTCAATTGATATCGGATTTTAACAACACTAGTTTTCTAGAGTTTAATCAGCACTAAAGCTTAATTAGGTACCAATTCTAACAAAACATAAGCATGCGTAATAAATTGCAACCAATTGAAGTAAAAGATAAACTACACCAAGAATTGAAAACCTAAGCATGGAGTTATCTTACAAGAAATGAAATGAGAGAGAGAGTACACTAGAATATATAGTGATTCATCTATATCGTCCCCGCAAGAGCCTAATCCACTCTTCAATGGTTTCCCATTGAAACATGTTTTCTTCCACTATGTTTTGACAAATATTATCAGAGCTCATACAATCATTAATCCACAATAATGTTGAGAAAAATAAACCTCTTATCTGGATCTTGACTTGAATACAACCTAATACTAAACTCTTCTGCAAAATCTTTACTCGATTCTCGCTTCTTGAACATTCCAACTTCACCAATCTGCTCATAGTCTTCGTGTGTGGAAATCACCCCTTGATCCCGATTTCTTGAGCGGTGAACTGTTCGAAGATTGATATGAACTCCACCCTGTCCATAGCCTTCCACACATTCACTGCCAAGGCCAACTCGAGAAAAGAACCTTCTTCTTTTCACTGGAATTTGTCACCACCAATAACAACAACCTCAATATTGCAAGCTTCTTGAATAACCTTACCAAGCCGTCAAGAACGATTAGTTTCAAGACAACGTCTCCCTCAATCAATTAAAAATATCTCATTATCAATATCTAAAATAGAAAATAGAGGTTGAAGATGAAAGAATTTATGTTTACAAGAGTTTTTTAGTTTTCAAAAACGAGAGGGTGTTGATTTTACAAAATAATAATGTAGATTATGAAATTTTCTTTTTGATATAAGATGACAAAATGAATTTATATATGCATGAGATTAAGCACAAAAATGGATAGAAAAAGTTAGTTAGATTCGAGTCAAGAAAATTTCAAGATTTGAGTCAAATGAGCAAGTGAATTGGAATAAGAAAACATAAAGAATTTGACCCATTTCTCGTGTGATTCGAATCACCTCATAACTCTGATTTGAGTCATGAACGATCATGATTCGAATCAAGTACAAAGTATGATTCGATTCAATTTGGACAGAGGCAAACAGAGAAATGTGAAAGACTTTCTGATTTGAGTCAAGTGTAAAGTCTGATTTGAATCAAATGAAGCAGAGGTAACCCAGATTTGTCATATTCGAATCAGGTGCAACTAGTGATTCAAGTCACAAAGTTGTCTGATTTGATTCAAGTTAAAACAGTGATTTGAGTCAACCAATTGACTAAAAGAATCATGATCAAACTCAAATATAAAAATTGAATTATGCATGCTAAAAACAATTTGATTCAAAACTTGATTTAGAGATGTGCAATTATGAAGGGGATTCAATAATCAATATATAAACAAGACAAAAGCGATAAGACAAGTAATGAAACTATATTGGGTTTCTCCCCCTGAATGTATTAGGGACTTGCAACTTCAAACGTTATACTTGCAAGCACATAGATCCACCTCATCCCCCATTTTGATAATGGTAACGCATCTCTTAGGGAGGAGGTAAAAGAGAAATAAATGGATATATAAAGGGAGTGGTTAAACTCTCCCTCAATTAAGTATAGAGTATACTCTACTCCCTCTTGGAGTAAACTTCTCCCCCGTTAGAAATAATCAAAATGGCAGGAAGCAAGGCACATAAATCACATGGCATCAAGTTGAGAAGAAAACATAACATATTAATCCATGACTGATTTGTTTAAAATTCTCAGTTCAGTTCTTATGAAAAAGATGTTTTCTTTAGGAAGAGGTTTAGTAAAAATATTTGCGAGTTGATTAGATAAGGTTAAATATTCAAGTACACATTCCTCTTTTTCAACATGATCCCTAATAAAGTGTGTAGCGGTAAAAATCGTGAGTATAAGCTATTGATTAACTTAACTCAAGGAAAACAGAGTCGCCACCGCACTTTTATTTATTCCACAAAGGAAAAGGAAAAAAGAGCGAATAAATCCTAAGAAGTCTAAAAAGCAAAAGCTAAAAAAGACAAAGAGAAATGGGTAAGGGGGGTTGGTTACGCAATGGGAAGGTATTAGCACCCAAAACGTCTATAGTACTCTATAGGAGCCCTTTGAAATATCTATCGCTTTTTGGTCTGAAAAGGTTTGCTTGAAAAGAGATTGAGGAGATGAGAGGAGAATTATTTTTTAAGATTTTTGTGTTTGGAGAGACTTATCGCCTCATGCCTACGTACCCACGAAGTGCAATGTAGGATCAAAACCTCGTAGTTTGTGGTACAAAGAACAAAAACTTATTTGTTTTGGTTGATTTTAAGTGTAAAGACACGTCGTCATTTCCAAGCGAATAATTCCGCTTAAAGAAATTAATCATGTCTAAACTTATGAAAAAGTTTAAAAGGAAAAGGTGCACAAAGCACAAAAAGAGTTTGATGAGTTTTGTATTTTTTTAAAGTCTTTTTGAAATGGTTAAAATATGATTAACATGGATTGACGTTTATTAAAGAAAAAGAAAGTTTAAAAATCGCTTGACCGAAGTCAAGGTTTTATTATGAAAGCGGCTTTAAGTTTGGAAACAAGAAGGTTTTGAAAAATCTAACCACAAATGTAGCTATCTTCACCATAAACCAAACAAAAGCACAAGGCTTCAAAATCTTCAAACAATAATTCCAAAGCAAAGGGAAAAGGTCCTAGGTCTAAGTCCACAAGTCCTTAATCAAGAGTATAGGTCCTCCAATGCAAAGGATAGTGGTTATAGTTCAACAATTAAGAGCACAACTCTTTTAGTGGTTTAATCCTTTATTAATGTTTTTGAGTCCAAAATGGACAAAAGAAAAACAAAGCACGAGATAATATGGTCCAAGTGGACAAAAGAAAAATGACATAAACATAAATATGATATGATAAAATAAGCAATAAAGCATAAAAAATAAAGAGAGATAAGGATCGAGAAGGAAATGTAAAGAAGTTAGAAGTTAGTGGTTAGTGGCACAAGGCTCTAGTGCCATAAGCCTTCACCGATTATTCCGTTTCACATCTTGAACTATAGTGATTAAACAATGTACTTAGGTCAAGGTTAACGAAGACTTGTTAGAAGATTGATAGAATCAAAGCCTCTACAACAACAAGCTTCAAAGATTTTGAACCTAATACAAAAGATCAATCACCATTGGGTTGACGCGACCAATCAAGGTCTGGACCACGAAAGTTCAAATTCCGAATTGGAAAAAGAGGGACAAATGTTGCGCTATGTTAAGAAATCGCCGAGTAATTTACAGAGTAATTACCCTACAATGAGGCCAGTCAATAGATATTTGTGTTAATGCATGCTAGATGAACGATATGTGGATCGTCATCCGAAAGCAATACCGCAAGAAAAGAAAATAGGTAACGATCTAGTCTTGATCAAGAATTCAACAAAGAAATTCTAAGACCCATAAGACTTTCATCGATCAAAATAAAAATAGAAATAGATAAAGAGAAATGCCAAATTGAATTACAAAGTCAAGAACCTTTCATCTTCAAGTTCAATCACCTTTAATTGATAGATTTAAGTGTGAAAACATATCACTATTTCAAAGCACCTCAAATGAATTCAACAATTCATTTAAAGATAAATTTGAACTAATGAATGTTAAATTACTCTAACCATATCCAAAGTCCATTGAAACTGAAGAGAAATTAATCTCAACAATGTGTTTCAAGGCTAAAACAAGAAGAAAGGGGAAGAAGGAGGAAGAAAAGCCAAAACAGTCCCAAAAATAAGTGAAAATGTGCATTCTGTTGCGAAGTAACCGGTTACTGCATATCTACTAACCAGTTACTTGGTTCAAAACAGGCGTAATTTTTTAAAATTAACACAGAGTAACCGATTACTGCATATCTGCTAACCGGTTACTCTGCACCAGAATGCAGAAAATTGTGCAAAATTCAGCATGATCCACTTTCAAAACTTCTTACAAATATCTTGTGATCATGGAACTGAAATTGCACGAAATTTAAAGTAAAATAACAACAAAAACCAGCAATTAAACACTACAAGATCCAAAGGATCAAGTAACAAAGATCTCCAAAGATCTACATTATGGAAGATGAAGATGAAGCTTCAACAATGGTGAAAGATGAATTACCACTTCAAATTGCTTCAAGATCCAAACACCAAAGCCTTTATCTATGAGAATTGATGAAGAAAACAAGTTTAGATGAAGGTTTAGCTCAAAGTTGAACAAGATTCAATGTGAATTCTTGTTAACTTTCAAAAGAAGAAAAGTGAGCTTTAGTGAAATTTGTGGTTGGGGATAGAAATTGCAAGAGGTTTGTTGGTTATCAAAAGCTTCAAGAGAAAATTTAGCAAGGTGAATTTGGCTATCAAAAGTTTGTGAAATAAATGAAATGAAGCCTCTATTTACAGAATTTAGGCTTGGGAATTTGGTGGTTTGGAATTAGGCTTGGAAGATCAAGATTAGGATTGGAATTCAAATTTGGAGGGAATTATCAAAAGAGTGGTGATTAGTGGAGGTACATGGTAGGAATTGATTATGATGATGTAGGGAATTAAAATGAGATGGTTTAGAATATTTCACATGTGATCAAAATGATGAAAATTGGTGCCAATTGCTGAAATCTGAATTTGCTGCCATTTTTCAAAATTTCACGAGGGTAACCGGTTACTGCATATCCGCTAACCGGTTACTTAGTGCAAATTTTGAAAAAAAAAACTCTTTTTGAATGCACTGTTGTGGTTCGGCTCGATTCTTTTGCTCGTCAAAGAAGACATGGAAATAAACACATGAACCTTGGAGTCTCTTGAATAATAATTAATTAAATCTTGGATTGAATTAATTACAGACCAACTTTGACTTTGTTCAGATGAAATTCATTCAAACTGCGAGGCTGTTGTTTTGGTATTTTTAACTTGTTCTTCCCCTGAAAATGTTAGTGAAAGAAAACAAAATATTTTTGGGTTTTAATTAATGGTTAGTAAACATAAAAAAATTAAACAATAAAATAACTAACACACACACACAAACCCAAAGGTCCCTGCAAGGCACAATCCTACAAAAGAGGGGACGAATGTGTGATCTTGTTTGTGGTATGAGATGCAAAAAGACATGTGGGATCTTATGGGTAAAAATTAGGGTATTACAAAGTGGTGTCTAAGTTTAACGTGTTTAGCCCGAGAGTGAAGAATTAGGTTTTTTGTGAGGTTTATGGCACTAGTGTTGTTATATCTTATTGGGTTAAATCTCGGATTAACACCGTAATCACTGAGTTGTTGTTTCATCCAAATAAATTGAGCACAATAACTACCTGCATAAACATATTTTGCCTCTGTTGTGGATAGTGTGACACTTGCTTGTTTCTTGCTACACCATGAGACAAACGAGTTCCCAAGTAAGTGATGTGTACCGATGGTACTTTGCCTATCCAATCTGCACCCGACGACATTGTAATCAGTGTACCCAACTAAGTCACAGTCCGCTCTATTGGGATATCTCATGATGTGTTTGATCGTACTGAGATGTGATTCCCTCGGGGATGCTTGAAAGTGTGCACACATACAGATAATAAATAATATATCAGAATGAGATGCAGTTAGATAAATAAGAGATCTTATCTTACCTTGGTATTTTCTTTCTTCAACTTGTTTTCCAATTTCGTCTTGTCAAGGTTGCACGAAGTCAACATTGGAGTTGCTATTATTTTGAACTTCTCCATTTCAGACCTTTTTAGCAACTCTTTACAATATTTGGCTTGATTTATGAAATTTTCTTCTTTAGTTTGATGTATTTGAAGGCCTAGAAAATATTTAAGCTCTCCAATCATTGACATTTCGAACTAATTTTGCATAATTTTAGAAAAATTATTGCACAAGAATTCCTTAGTAGCACCGAATGTGATATCATCAATGTAAATTTAAACTTTTAAGATGTCATATTTGATTTTATTAATGAAGAGAGTCTTATCAACTTGTTCTCTTTGGAACATGTTTTCAAGCAATAATCTGCTCAGACAATCATACCAAGCCCTAAAAGGTTGTTTTAGTCCATATAACATTTTCTTAAGCTTTAAAACATGGTCCGGAAAGGTTGGGTTGACAAAACCTGGAGGTTGATCAACATATACTTCCTCTTGAATGTAGCCATTTAGAAAAACTCTTTTTACATCCATTTGAAATAGTTTGAAATTTATGATGCAAGAGAATGCCAATGACATCCTTATGTCTTTTAATCTAGCCACATGAGCATATGTTTCATTGAAATCTATTCCTTCATGTGATTATATCCCTTAGCAACGAGTCTGGCTTATTTCTTAAATCATTGTCATCTTCGTCCAACTTGTTACGAAAGACCCATCACACACCAATCATTAGATTAGTTGAAGCTTTGGGAACTAGTTCCCAAACGATATTTCATTCAAATTGATTTAACTTTTCTTGCATGCCAAGTGACCAATGTTCATCGGTGATAACTTTGTCGATTCCCATTGGCTCAATTTACAAAACAAAAGGCACAAAGTTACATACTTTATTAAGGGGTCGTCAAGTAGTGACTCCTTTAAAAATATTTCTAATAACGTTCTGAATAGGATGACCTTTTGTTGATCTCCATTTTTTTGGAAGATTGACACGCCGTAAATGCATGGCTAATGTCAGAGTAGTAAAAAAAAGTACCGTACCACAAAGACCAATGGTTAAGTACCGATTTCTATCTTATCGGTGTAAAGTTAGAGTGGCCGAATAATGGGTTTTGAAAACAACTTAAACATAAAAGCAATTAAGCAGAACAACTTAAAAAACAGGTAAAAATTATATAAAGCAAACATGACATAGGGTTATGACTCCTATCTTAGAGTTCTCCACATGACCTGAGCATTTATATTTTGGGAATTCCGACTCAGTTTATAGAAAAATAGTTAAAATAGCAACACCTCCTCTCGCCAGCGTATTGCCCTACCTCTAACGAACTGGACGCTCGTCGACTCTCGTTCACGCAGAAACGTTCGTTAGTGGTCTTTACTTTTATACGACTATTAAAAATGGGGCCTTTCTCAAGTTCATCCGATCACTTTCGTGACTGCGGATTTAACTATTTAAAAATCTGCTTTCCGGTATTGCCTATACCCTCTCGGTTCAAGTCAAATACCTAAGGGCAATACTCCTACTCTTGTAGAAAGTTTTGAAAAACGCTCAGACTTTTAAAATAAAGAATACAAAATTCCTGCAATTAGCCTAAGTCATGTGAATAATTAGGAAACAGGGTTCATAACCCTTAGTCCCTAGAGGACTACTCACTTATATTCAGGAACAATTCAATCAAAACAATAATCGCAAATGAAAACATGATGAATGATTAAAGTAGTAATAAATAACCTGATTAATGAAAAAGCAATTCATTTATTGAAAGTAGTTCCAGTTGCTCCAATGGAGACTTACAAAATTGCGGAATGAAAAGCGTGAAAACAAAACAGAAAATAGAAAACTGGATAAAAACTCAAGACTACCTATGAGTTCTTATACTAAATCCTAATTATGGTAAGAATCCTCTAATAATCAATGTCAATTACAAGTGTTTAAGATCAGATCCAAGCAATTAAGGAGCCTTGAAGTGTAGGGAATAAAGTCATGTTGTGAAAAACGATGTCTATATGCAAAGTATAAAACGGTTTCTTAATGATTAAGAACCAAAACAAGGGTTAACGGAAAAGAAAACAAGAAGAAGAAGAAGAAGAAGAACGAATAACAATGATTGGGCAAATATAAATTCTGTTTACTATTCACTTTCTCATTAAAGTCACAAATGATTACAAGTGAATATCACAATTTGCCACACTCCACAAATGAGTGTGCTAGTCTATTTATAGACTAACTAGGTAACTTGCAGCCCAAGAAACCTAAACAATTGGATCCTTAACACAAGACCCAATTCGACAGAATATAAACATTTCGACAAAATACATATAAGAACATACTTCGACTACTATATGTAACTAACAGGCATCAACATGTGAACAAGCTTCGACTGCATGCTTGCCTCCTGTCGAAATACATGAAAGCTCTCCTTCGACACAGATGAGTTCGACCTAAATCTCACAAATCTCCACCTTGGATCTAACTCAGCAACAAAGGAAAAAAACCAACTAGCTTTCATCATGCAGCTTTATCAACTGCATACAGTGGAAGAACTTGCAACTTGGCAATGTCTTGGTGATCATATCGGCAGCATTATCTTCAGTCGAAACCTTCAGCACCTGGACTTCACCATGCTCGATTATCTCTCTGACGAAATGCAGCCTCACATCAATGTGCTTAGTTCGCTCATGATAGGCTGAATTCTTCGACAGGTGTATTGCACTTTGACTATCACATTTAACAGTGATACTTCGACCTTGAAGTTTTAGCTCCTTTACAAAACCTTCAAGCCACAATGCTTCCTTCACAGCTTCAGTGAGGGCAATATATTCAGCTTCAGTGGTTGATAAGGCAACAACCTTCTGAAGCATCGCTTTCTAACTTATTGATGTGCCAAACATTGTGAAAACATATCCAGAAATAGACTTTCTGGAATCCATACAACCTGCATAATCAGAGTCAACAAATCCTTCGATTTCGACTATGCTATCACCATCACAGGCTCCACCATAAATCAAGACTCTTTTCAGAGACCCATTTATGTACCTGAGAATCCACTTTACAGCTTGCCAATGCGCCTTTCCAGGATTGGCCATATACCTGCTCACAAGGCTCACTCCATATGCTATGTCTGGACTCGTACAGACCATAACATACATCAAAGAACCCACTACACTAGCATATGGAATGCTATTCATATAGATTCTTGTTAGTTCTTGTAATTGGCTACAATTTTGGTAAAACAATGTTGTTGTCATGAATGATGTTACTAACATTCTGGTTATGTTATGTTACTTAAGTGCTACAGGAATTTGTGCTGATGTCTAACATCAGATTTTTAACATTTGTTGACAGAACATCCTGCAGCAATATGTTTAATAGGACATGATTACTTGCTAAGTAGAACAGGTTAAGCAAGAAGCCCTATTGTATGCTTAGACATGTTGAGATGAGAAGTTCTTATCATCTGGAGCAACATGTCGGACAAGATGTCCTATGCTGAATCATTCGACATCGCGCCTGTGCTGAGCTGGACAGTTAAATTCTGTTATGATTTAACAGATGCAAAATATTCTGGGAATATTATGTTATCCTATGTGGCGCTGTTTTAGGTCTGGAAGATTCAAGTCAGAATCAAGAAGAATATTAAAGAATAATAACTCTCTAAATTATGGAGATAATTTAGGAAAGATTTGATTGAAGACCTATTTTGGTGCAGAAGTTATTGCAGATTTTTAGCACCAGTTTTATTGTGATTTGAAGCCCAAATCCAGTTGGGATGTAGGTTATAAATAGGAGTGTTTGTAACCTGATTTAAGAGACGATTCCAAGATGTAAAATTATTAGGGTTTCGTTATTGTGAACCACTCTCTAGGAGAGTTGGTATGTGTGAACCACCCGGTTTGTGGGTTGGTCATTGTGTGTATCTCGAAGCCTGTAGGTAAGAGATGTATTGTTCTTGGAGGAAGCTTTTAAGCAACTTCAAGATGGTGTTCTTAGTCAAGAGTCTTGGCTGAGTATTAGCATATGAGAGAATCTTTTATGTTTATGTGTTTGAAGAATTGTTGGAAATCAAGTTGTTGATGCAGTGGCTGAGATGTCATCTGCTAGACATCATTGCGATGATTGGAAGGGAGAAGGAGTCTCTTACCTAGGGAGGACTTAGGTAGAAGGGTCATTGGGTAGGTATTAAGTGAGCTGATTGAACCGGGTGTGGTTATCAGTGAATTGATACTGCTAATAGTGAACTTCATTCCTGGCTTGGTATGCCCCCAGATGTAGGTTGTTAGACCGAACTGGGTGAATAAATCTTGTGTGTTGTTTATGTTTTTCAGTACTGTTTTTATATGTCCATACCTTGCCGTGTTCATGTCAGACCAGATGTCGAATGATATGTTATAGGACATCTGAATTCTGCACATGTACCAAAATTTCAATTGGTATCAGAGCAGGTCATTCTGTTCTGTATCTGGATGAGATCCGAGGGAAGATACTTTCTGGTTCATGGTCATGGTAGAAGCTTTCTACTGAAAAGTTGTTTGGACTTGGAGAAGTTCATATAGTTGTGAGAATGGTCCCTAGAAGTGGAGGATGGACTATTCATGATAGGGTGTGCATTGGCCTTGTTTGAAGTTGCCAGGCGTGTAGCTTTGGTGGTGAGCTGCTGTGTGGTTTGATTTATTTTCAAACCTATGTTGGCCTATTGGACATAGAGTGACGTGGGTTATTATGTTTTGCCTGAAGGCTGTAGAGGAGTTTTCTGGTGTGTGTTCCGCTGCATATATATATCTGATGGAAAATTCCTAGTTGTTCATATTGCTGAGGGAGATTCTACAACAACTACGAAAGAAGTGGCTAGTTCTTTTGTTGATGTGTCTTATAAGATGTTCTGACATCTTATTAGGGCAAGCAGGATCTGTTTCCTTGGTAGTTCCGCTGCATGAGGTTCTGATTGAAGAGCTCTAGAAGTATGGGATTCTTGAGTTATGATTGAAGGAAGATTATAGCTGTCCTTACTCGTTTTCTGTTCTTGTAGATGTCAACCGGTGTGAAGTCACATAGCATTCCAAAGTCCGGAGCAGAGGGATGTCTTTGTGGTGGTTGAGTCTTGTATGACTTGGTACTTGGGTGAGTGGCTTCATCATGTATGCTGAAGTCAGATTGAAGAGGAAGGGTAAGATGAATTATCAAACTCATGCTCTAGGGGTTTGATGATTTCTTGTTGATTAAGTTGTTGAAGACACTTGGTATGATGATCAAGTCAAATCAAGGCAACTGAGTCATGTTCTTGAGTCTTCTAGTTATTCTTCAGACTAGGAGGTGCTTCCTAGGAAGCATAGGGGTGAAGACCGTGGAGGTGATTTATTTTCACCTTTCACAAAAACAGCAAGGAACGATGCATCTCTTTTGACCCTAAGAGTGAATCCAATCTGGTTGAAGATTTGTTGAGGTAAAGAAGACTTGTTCAAAGAAAGTCTTAGTTACTTGAGTCAAGAGTGGCAGCCTTGGTATCTCAACATTGTCATTGAAGAAGTTACTTGCAACAAGACTGAATACTTTATAAGTGTTCATGACATGATCTGGTGGAGCTCAGCTACAGCAGTGGAGAAGCGTTATTGTATAAGGATTTAAGATCAATTGCTATTTGTGAAGTCCACAAGTATTTAATTGATTATCCTTGAGATTCAAGATTGGGGATGTTCTGACATCTTTTCATCAGAGGATTGAAGAATCATGGGAGGGGTTCTACATTCGCTCAAAAGTCTCCTAGGTGTTGACCTGGGATTATTCTCTTAGCATTTGTGGATGACTTATCCAGATGGTGGTGTTGTTGAAGATGAAGATGGAAGACTATGAAGACATCATAATCTTGATGGTTACAGCTTGGATCAGTTTATTTATGATCTAAGTGGTTTGGAGCATGGTGTTTTCTCTGGTTATGAAGGTCAAGGATAAGTGGCAGTTGTCTCTGGCTTTCTACTAACGGCTCTACTAAGGGTAGTGACATTCTTTAGTATTGCTATGGGGTAGTCTTGGACTACTTATTTTCTGAAGATTCAGTCTTTGGAGTTTCTGAGCAGGATGGAGGTTGTCTACTTAAACTTGATTGTTGAATCAAGTCTATGAGAGCATGGAAATCTGTTTCTGCAAAGGGAGGAGGTTCTTCTGAGTGGCAAAAGGAAGAGCTGAATTCAACAGTTGGATGTCATAATGTTCTGACATCTAGCTTAACATCAGAAGTCTCAGTTGGTGATGTGGCACATCAGCTTATGATAGGGTGATCTACAGGAAGGAACATGTGACTTGAAGATCAAGTTTCCTTGGTGGATCAGGATACCTTTGTGAGAGTTCTGAAAAATGTGAAAAAGATTAAAATGTGGCATTTGGTTGTTTTCATATGAGGATTCATGAATGAGGTGATCAAACTGTGGCATTTGGTTGATCTCAGAAGTGGATTCGAAGAATCAAGATAATCAGAGTGTGGCAGCTGGTTATTATTGAGGAATGTCTTGGAACAAGTTACTCTTGGGCAGAAGGGTGATGAGTTGAAGACTCAAGGAGATTATTCTTCTTGGAGAGTTGGATGAGAGAATATTATTCCTGTGTTCTTGTGATCTTCTGTGATGTGATGTGTTTTTGTTCTGGTTGGTTCTGGTCCCTTGGCTTAAGAGGGAGCTTGGAGATTCTATTTTTATTTGGAATATGGTGTTTTTCTTAGTACAGATGGATTCTGTTCATGATGTCAAGACTAATGTCTTAACATCTTCTGACAGAACATTCTTTTCAGAATGTTATGGTTTTTGTCTCCAGAGAGCACAAGCTTCTATCTGATGTATGTACTGGTGTGGTACCTGGTTTGCTTGAGGATCAAGCATTAAGTGAATGCGTTCAGCAGGTGTGTTGAACAGAGGGGGCGCTCTTGAAGACATATAGATGAGTCTTATGTTTTCCATTCATTTAAGGTGTTCTTCTTATAAAGGAGCACTGGTTATCTTAGATAGGGGGAGTTGGACTTCTATTTTGGATTTGTTGCTGCAGTAGTACATTTGTTTATCAAGATTGTTTGTGGTTTCAAACAATCCATGATAGTGTACCTCTGGTGTGGGTGGAATGTCATGACATTGTGTGACTGGTTTAGTTCTGGGTGGACTTGACTGGTTGATCTTGGTCATGTCATTGGGTTGTCAATGTATTGAATCAAAGTTGTACAAGCTTCTGAGTTGGATGAAAGGGAGAGTTGCCCTGTATGCTGCTGGTTGGTTGTGTATGATGTTGGCTGTTTCTGGTGTTGAGGGGGAGCTTTGGTTTGTTGATGGAATTTCCTTCTGTTGGTTTTTGGTTTGTCTAAATTCTGGCTAAAAAGGGGGAGAGTTGTTGGCTGTTGCTTTGTGTTCTGGTTGTGCAGCTGTTATGCTGTTTGAGTTTGCTTTTGGTGCAGCTTGGGGATGTTGCTGATGTTGGTTGTGTAGTGAATGTTAGTAGTTTGGTGTTTATCCGCTGCAAGTTTTCTGATGTTGGCTGAGATTGTTTTAGCCAAAATTAGCCAAAGGGGGAGATTGTTAGTTCTTGTAATTGGCTACAATTTTGGTAAAACAATGTTGTTGTCATGAATGATGTTACTAACATTCTGGTTATGTTATGTTACTTAAGTGCTGCAGGAATTTGTGCTGATGTCTAACATCAGATTTTTAACATTTGTTGACAAAACATCCTGCAACAAAATGTTTAATAGGACGTGGTTACTTGCTAAGTAGAACAGGTTAAGCAAGAAGCCCTATTGTATGCTTAGACATGTAGAGATGAGAAGTTCTTATCATCTGGAGCAACATGTCGGACAAGATGTCCTATGCTGAATCATTCGACATCGCGCCTGTGCTGAGCTGGACAGTTAAATTTTGTTATGATTTAACAGATGCAGAATATTCTGGGAATATTATGTTATCCTATGTGGCATTGTTTTAGGTCTGGAAGATTCAAGTCAGAATCAAGAAGAATATTAAAGAATAATAACTCTCTAAATTATGGAGATAATTTAGGAAAGATTTGATTGAAGACCTATTTTGGTGCAGAAGTTATTGCAGATTTTTAGCACCAGTTTTATTGTGATTTGAAGCCCAAATCCAATTGGGATGTAGGTTATAAATAGGAGTGTTTGTAACCTGATTTAAGAGACGATTCCAAGATGTAAAATTATTAAGGTTTCGTTATTGTGAACCACTCGTTAGGAGAGTTGGTATGTGTGAACCACCCGGTTTGTGGGTTGGTCATTGTGTGTATCTCGAAGCCTGTAGGTAAGAGATGTATTGTTCTTGGAGGAAGCTTTTAAGCAACTTCAAGATGGTGTTCTTAGTCAAGAGTCTTGGCTGAGTATTAGCATATGAGAGAATCTTCTATGTTTATGTGTTTGAAGAATTGTTGGAAATCAAGCTGTTGATGCAGTGGCTGAGATGTCATCTGCTAGACATTATTGCGATGATTGGAAGGGCGATGAAGTCTCTTACCTAGGGAGGACTTAGGTAGAAGGGTCATTGGGTAGGTATTAAGTGAGCTGATTAAACCAGGTGTGGTTATCAGTGAATTGATACTGCTAATAGTGAACTTCATTCCTGGCTTGGTATGCCCCCAGATGTAGGTTGTTAGACCGAACTGGGTGAACAAATCCTGTGTGTTGTTTATGTTTTTCAGTACTGTTTTTATATGTCCATACCTTGCCGTGTTCATGTCAGACCAGATGTCGAATGATATGTTATAGGACATCTGAATTCTGCACATGTACCAGAATTTCAATTCTTTCAGCTTCAGTACTCGGACTTTGAGTAGCACTAAGCTTAAACTGAGGATTTGTAGGTGTCAAAACAGGCTTCGAATTTGACATACCAAACTTGTCGAGAAGCTTCCGTAGGTATGTCTCCTGAAATAAGCATAACTTATACTGCTTTCTATCTCTCTGGATGTCAATACCAAGAATCCTGGTTGCAGCTCCCAGATCCTTCAATTCGAACTCCTTACTGAGTTCAGCCTTCACCTTCGTTACATCCTCAACACTGTTGCTAGCTATGAGGATATCATCCACATACAACAACAACATAACAACTGAGTTTCCAGGTCGAAATTTGAAGTAAACACAGTGATCGAACTGACTTCTAGTGAAACCAATGTGTGCCATGAACTTGTCGAATCTCCTATTCCACTGTTGAGGAGATTGTTTCAGGCCATACAAAGACCTATTCAGCTTGCACACATAATCTTCTTTACTCTTTTCTGCATACCCTTCAGGTTGACGCATTAGGATCGTTTCATCTAGATCACCATACAGAAATGTTGTCTTCACATCCATTTGCTCAAGTTCCAAATCAAACTTTGCCACCATGGCCAACAGCATTCGAATGGATCTATGTTTTACAACAGGTGAGAACACATTGTTGAAGTCGACTCCTTCTTTCTGAGTGAACCCCCTAGCAACCAGCCTCGCCTTAAAGCGCTTCGACATCACTCCTTCGATTCCTTCCTTGACCTTAAAAATCCACTTACAGCTGACTAACCTTGCTCTTGCAGGTTTCTCAATCAGCTCCCAAGTGTTATTATCATGAAGAGATTTCATCTCGTCATCCATGGCTTTTCGCCATTCAGTCTTGTTTCGACTCCTTATAGCTTCATTGTAATCTCGAGGTTCTTCGTCAAGTACCTCACTTGCAGATATTAAGGAAAAAGCTATAAGATCTGCATAACCAAGTCTCTAAGGTGGCTTGATGACTCTTCTCGACCTATCTCTTGCCAGTAGGTAGTCATCAACAGTTTCCTCAGCCTCTTCAGCATCTTGCTCTTCGACTTCATCAGGGCTATGCACTTCAGCATCACTATGCTCCACCTCAACAGGCATCTCTACCTGTTCCAGCTCCTCTTCAGAGATTTTTGCACTTCGACCAACATCACCAGTTTTCTTGAAAGCCATTTCGACCTCATTGAAAACTACATCACGACTTGTGATACATCTTTTGTGACCTGGTTCTAGGCACCACAGCCTATAACCCTTGACTCCCTCAGGATATCCAAGGAACATGCATCTCAGAGCTCTAGGATCGACCTTGTCTTTCCTAATGTGAGCATAGGCTAAACAACCAAATACCCTCAGTTTGTTGAGATCTGGTGGATGACCCGACCAAACTTCTTCAGGTGTCTTCATTCCCAGCGCAGTCGAGGGGCATCTATTTATTAGATAAGCTGTTGTCGAAACAGCCTCCGCCCAAAGCACCTTCTTCAATCCAGTACTAACCAACATGCATCTAACCCTTTCAAGGATTGTTCGATTGAATCTCTCAACTAAGCCATTTTGTTGAGGAGTACCTGCTACAGTCTTATGCCTTGCAATCCCATACTCAACACAGTAACTGTCAAACACTTCATTGCAGAATTCAAGGCCATTGTCGGTTCTCAACCTCTTAAACTTTCTTCCAGTTTGAGTTTCGACCAGAGCCTTCCAACTTTTGAAATTCTCAAAATTTTCATCCTTCGTCTTCTGAATGAATACCCATAGCTTTCTGGAATAGTCATCAATGATGGATAGAAAATACCTTGCACCTGAGTGTAAAGGATTCCTTGCAGGCCCCCAAAGATCAGCAAGAATGTAATCAAGGGATCCATGTGTTCTTTGCTTGCCTCTGTTAAACTTCGCCCTACAGGATTTACCAAATACACAAGATTCACAAAACTCCAGCTTTTCGACTTTGTCACCTCCTAGCAGGTTCTGCTTCCCCAATTCGACCAGGCCTCTTTCGCTGACATGGCCCAATCTCATGTGCCATAATTTTGTCTTCGACATAGGTTTTATGGATACAACATTTTTCGAACCACTTACAACCTCAGCCTCAAGGGTATACAAGCCTTGGTTTTTCACGCCTCTCAAGACTTCCTTCGATCCTTTCATGACTTTCTGGATACCTTGCTCTCCTTTGAAAACATATCCCTTTCTGTCGAATTCACCAAGAGAAATTATATTCCTCTTAAGATCAGGTACATACCTAACCCCAGTCAATAGCTTTATTGACTCATCATGGAGCTTGAATCTAACAGATCCAATACCTGCAATCTTGCAAGCTTTATTGTTCCCCAGCAGCACTGATCCTCCATCTTGATCACATAATTCTTCAAACACATTCTTGTTTGGAGTCATATGCCAAGTACATCCAGAATCCATAATCCACTCTTCGCAAGAGTTGCTACTCAACACCACAAGGACATCAGATGATTCATAACCATCTTGCACAATAGCTGCATTCCCATTGTCCTTACCTCAATGATTATTCAGGCGCTTAGGGCACACCTTTCTTGTATGACCCTCCTTCTTACAGTGATAACATTTGATACCAGACATATCACCACCATAAGACTTCTGCTGAACCTTTCCTTTCTTCTTGTCAAACCTACCATCTTTCTTCGACGATCTTCCTTTCACGGACAACCCTTTGCCAACTGATGAAGGTTTCTGCTCCTTTCTTTTGTTCAAGTCCTTTGAAAACAAGGCTGCTTGAACTTCTTCAAAGGTCAGGGACTCTCTTCCATATAAGAGAGTTTCTTTGAAGTGAGAATGCGATCTGGGCAAAGCACACAACAGCAACAATGCTTGATCTTCATCATCAATCTTCACAGCAATGTTTTCAAGATCAAGAGTCAGCTTGTTGAAAGAATCCAACTTCTCAGCCAAAGCTTTGTCTTCATTCATCTTGAATGAATACAAGGCTTGCTTCAGGTAAAGACGATTCACCAACGACTTGGTCATGTGCAAGCTTTTAAGCTTCACCCATAATCCCGATGTCGTCGTCTCCTTTGACACCTGCCAGAGAACCTTATCACCAAGGCTCAACAATATTGCGCTTTGTGCTTTCTCGATCATTGCTGTCTTTTCTCTTTCCGTCAACGCAGCATCCATGACTGACATTCCCTTCAACGCTTCCAAACATCCCTGCTGAACCAGTAGGGCTTTCATCTTCAAGCGCCACAGACCGAAATCGTTCACTCCGGTGAACTTTTCAATCTCATACTTTGTTGAAGCCATCTTCTCCATGCTCACCGCACCAATTTGTTGTGAAAAACGATGTCTATATGTAAAGTATAAAATAGTATCTTGATGATCAAGAACCAAAACAAGGGTTAACGGAAAAGAAAACAAGAAGAAGAAGAAGAAGAAGGAACAACAATGATTGGGCAAATATAAATTCTGTTTACTATTCACTTTCTCATTAAAGTCACAAATGATTACAAGTGAATATCACAATTTGCCACACTCCACAAATGAGTGTGCTAGTCTATTTATAGACTAACTAGGTAACTTGCAGCCCAAGAAACCTAAACAATTGGATCCTTAACACAAGGTCCAATTTGACAGAATATAAACATTTCGACAGAATACATATAAGAACAGACTTCGACTACTATATGTAACTAACAGGCATCAGCATGTGAACAAGCTTCGACTGCATGCTTGCCTCCTGTCGAAATACATGAAAGCTCTCCTTCGACACAAATGAGTTCGACCCAAATCTCACAAATATCCACCTTGGATCTAACTCAGCAACAAAGGAAAAAAAACTAGCTTTCATCATGCAGCTTTATCAACTGCATACAGTGGAAGAACTTGCAACTTGGCAATGTCTTGGTGATCATATCAGCAGCATTATCTTCAGTCGAAACCTTCAGCACTTGGACTTCACCATGCTCGATTATCTCTCTGATGAAATGCAGCCTCACATCAATGTGCTTAGTTCGCTCATGATAGGCTGAATTCTTCGACAGGTGTATTGCACTTTGACTATCACATTTAACAGTGATACTTCGACCTTGAAGTTTTAGCTCCTTTGCAAAACCTTCAACCCATAATGCTTCCTTCACAGCTTCAGTGAGGGAAATATATTCAGCTTCAGTGGTTGATAAGGCAACAACCTTCTGAAGCATCGCTTTCCAACTATTTTTTGTGCCAAACATTGTGAAAACATATCCAGAGATAGACTTTCTGGAATCCATACAACCTGCATAATCAGAGTCAACAAATCCTTCGATTTCGACTATGCTATCACCATCACAGGCTCCACCATAAATCAAGACTCTTTTCAGATACCCATTTATGTACCTGAGAATCCACTTTACAGCTTGCCAGTGCGCCTTTCCAGGATTGGCCATATACCTGCTCACAAGGCTCACTCCATATGTTAAGTCTGGCCTCGTACAGACCATAGCATACATCAAAGAACCCACTACACTAGCATATGGAATGCTATTCATATAGATTCTTTCAGCTTCAGTACTCAGACTTTGAGTAGTACTAAGCTTAAACTGAGGATTGGTAGGTATCACAACAGGCTTCGAATTCGACATACCAAACTTGTCGAGAAGCTTCCGTAGGTATGTCTCCTGAGATAAGCACAACTTAGACTGCTTTCTATCTCTCCGGATGTCAATCCCAAGAATCCTGGCTGCAGCTCCCAGATCCTTCATTTCGAACTCCTTACTGAGTTCAGCCTTCACCTTCGTTACATCCTTAACACTGTTGCTAGCTATGAGGATATCATCCACATACAACAACAACATAACAACTGAGTTTCCAGGTCGAAATCTGAAATAAACACAGTGATCGAAATGACTTTTAGTGAAACCAATGTGTCCCTTGAACTTGTCGAATCTCTTATTCCACTGTCGAGGAGATTGTTTCAGGCCATACAAAGACCTATTCAACTTGCACACATAATCTTCTTTACTCTTTTCTGCATACCCTTCAGGTTGACGCATCAGGATCGTTTCATCTAGATCACCATACAGAAATGTTATCTTCACATCCATTTTCTCAAGTTCCAAATCAAACTTTGCCACCATGGCCAACAGCATTCGAATGGATCTATGCTTTACAACAGGTGAGAACACATCATTGAAGTCGACTCCTTCTTTCTGAGTGAACCCCCTAGCAACCAGCCTCGCCTTAAAGCGCTTCGACATCACTCCTTCGATTCCTTCCTTGAACTTAAAAATCCACTTACAACTGACTAACCTTGCTCTTGCAGGTTTCTCAATCAGCTCCCAAGTGTTATTATCATGAAGAGATTTCATCTCGTCATCCATGGCTTTTTGCCATTCAGTCTTGTTCCGACTCCTTATAGCTTCCTTGTAATCTCTAGGTTCTTCGTCAAGTACCTCACTTGCAGAGATTAAGGCAAAAGCTATAAGATCTGCATAACCAAGCCTCTGAGGTGGCTTGATAACACTTCTCGACCTATCTCTTGCCAGTAGGTAGTCATCAAAAGTTTCCTCAGCCTCTTCAGCATCTTGCTCTTCGACTTCATCAGGGCTATGCACTTCAGCATCACTATGCTCCACCTCAACAGGCATCTCTACCTGTTCCAGCTCCTCTTCAGAGATTTCTGCACTTCGACCAACATCACCAGTTTTCTTGAAAGCCATTTCGACCTCATTGAAAACTACATCACGACTTGTGATACATCTTTTGTGACCTGGTTCTAGGCACCACAGCCTATTACCCTTGACTCCCTTAGGATATCCAAGGAACATGCATCTCAGAGCTCTAGGTTCGACCTTGTCTTTCCTAATGTGAGCATAGGCTAAACTGCCAAATACCCTCAGTTTGTCGAGATCTGGTGGATGACCCGACCAAACATCTTCAGGTGTCTTCATTCCCAGTGCAGTCGAGGGGCATCTATTTATCAGATAAGCTGTTGTCAAAACAGCCTCCGCCCAAAACACCTTCTTCCATCCAGCACTAACCAACATGCATCTAACCCTTTCAAGGATTGTTCGATTAAATCTCTCAGCTAAGCCATTTTGTTGAGGAGTACCTGCTACAGTCTTATGCCTTGCAATCCCAGACTCAACACAGTAACTGTCGAACGCTTCATTGTAGAATTCAAGGCCATTTTCGGTTCTCAACCTCTTAACCTTTCTACCAGTTTGAGTTTCGACCAGAACCTTCCAACTTTTGAAATTCTCAAAAGTTTCATCCTTCGTCTTCTGAATGAATACCCATAGCTTTCTGGAATAGTCATCAACGATGGATAGAAAATACCTTGCACCTGAGTGTAAAGGATTCCTTGCAGGCCCCCAAAGATCAGCATGAATGTAATCAAGGGATCCATGTGTTCTTTGCTTGCCTCTGTTAAACTTCGCCCTACAGGATTTACCAAATACACAAGATTCACAAAACTCCAGCTTTTCGACTTTGTCACCTCCTAGCAGGTTCTGCTTCCCCAATTCGACCAGGCCTCTTTCGCTGACATAGCCCAATCTCATGTGCCATAATTCTGTCATTGACATAGGTTTCGTGGATACAACATTTGTCGAACCACTTACAACCTCAGCCTCAAGGGTATACAAGCCTTGGTTTTTCACGCCTCTCAAGACTTCCTTCGACCCTTTCATGACTTTCAGGATACCTTGCTCTCCTTTGAAAACATATCCCTTTCTGTCGAATTCACTAAGAGAAATTAAATTCCTCTTAAGATCAGGTACATACCTAACCCCAGTCAATAGCTTTATTGACTCATCATGGAGCTTGAATCTAACAGATCCAATACCTGCAATCTTACAAGCTTTATTGTTCCCCAGCAGCACTGATCCTCCATCTTGATCACATAATTCTTCAAACACATTCTTGTTTGGAGTCATATGCCAAGTACATCCAGAATCCGTTATCCACTCTTCGCAAGAGTTGCTGCTCGACACCACAAGGACATCAGATGATTCATAACCATCTTGCATAATAGCTGCATTCCCATTGTCCTTACCTCCATGATTATTCAGGCGCTCAGGGCACACCTTTCTTGTATGACCCTCCTTCTTACAGTGATAACATTTGATACCAGACATATCACCACCATAAGACTTCTGCTGAACCTTTCCTTTCTTCTTGTCAAACCTACCATCTTTCTTCGATGATCTTCCTTTCACGGACAACCCTTCGCCAACTGATGAAGGTTTCTGCTCCTTTCTTTCGTTCAAGTCCTTTGAAAACAAGGCTGCTTGAATTTGTTCAAAGGTCATGGACTCTCTTCCATACAAGAGAGTTTCTTTGAAGTGAGCATGCGATCTGGGCAAAGCACACAACAACAACAATGCTTGATCTTCATCATCAATCTTCACATCAATGTTTTCAAGATCAAGAATCATCTTGTTGAAAGAATCCAACTGCTCAGCCCAAGCTTTGTCTTCATTCATTTTGAACGCATACAAGGCATGCTTCAGGTAAAGACGATTCACCAACGACTTGGTCATGTACAAGCTTTCAAGCTTCACCCATAATCCTGACGCCGTCGTCTCCTTTGACACCTGCCAGAGAACCTTATCACCAAGGCTCAACAATATTGTGCTGTGTGTTTTCTCGATCATTGTCGTCTTATCTCTTTCCGTCAACGCAGCATCCATGGCTGCTATTCCCTTCAACGCTTCCAAACATCCCTGCTGAACCAGTAGGGCTTTCATCTTCAAGCGCCACAGACCGAAATCGTTCACTCCGGTGAACTTTTCAATCTCATACTTTATTGAAGCCATCTTCTCCACGCTCACTGCACCAATTTGTTGTGAAAAACGATGTCTATATGTAAAGTATAAAATAATATCTTGATGATCAAGAACCAAAACAAGGGTTAACGGAAAAGAAAACAAGAAGAAGAAGAAGAAGGAACAACAATGATTGGGCAAATATAAATTCTGTTTACTATTCACTTTCTCATTAAAGTCACAAATGATTACAAGTGAATATCACAATTTGCCACACTCCACAAATGAGTGTGCTAGTCTATTTATAGACTAACTAGGTAACTTGCAGCCCAAGAAACCTAAACAATTGGATCCTTAACACAAGACCCAATTCGACAGAATATAAACATTTCGACAGAATACATATAAGAACAGACTTCGACTACTATATGTAACTAACAGGCATCAGCATGTGAACAAGCTTCGACTGCATGCTTGCCTCCTGTCGAAATACATGAAAGCTCTCCTTCGACACAGATGAGTTCGACCCAAATCTCACAAGTCAAATAGGAAACAAATCGGGAAAATTCGCCCTCATGTTACGGGTCATAACAGTTATTACGGGTACCCATAATAGGCCTCTGAATTCTTGTATGAGGTGCATGTTTTGAGGGCTTGGATGTCTTCTCCTGTTACAGGCCATAGTGGGTATTACTGGCACCCGTAAGAGGTTTCTGGTTTTTATACTGGAGTTTTCTGATTCTTGCCTTTTTCCTTGTTTTGCATATTCTTCGTCCCTTTTTTTTTACTTGGAATGCATATCAAGAGAAACACTATACCAAAGCGTAATACATAGAAAAACGAAATAAGAGCAAACAAAAACGATGTAAAAATGATATAAAACTACTAATACTAGTAAAAGCAATATAAAAACCATTTATCACCGTCTATATATTCTTTCTAGTAGAGTATCATAAAATTTATTTTATCTATTTTGACAATTTCACATTATTAAGTTTACAATTAAAACAAAAATTATAAGAGAATTTCCAAATATATGTTTCATTAGAATTATATAACAACAGTTTATAATTTATAACATTTATTTCCTAAGATGACTTATAATTGGAAGGTATCAAATATAATAAACAAAAATAAATGACTTGGAGAATAGAGAGTCGTAAGTTCTTACCATTTTCAACGTTCCAGCAATTCGGCGTCAAAGCAAATGAGTATTTCGAAAAACATAGCATTTTTCTAGTGCCTTCTTGTGACGGTTCTTCTGTATAACTTCTGCTTTTTTCTTCTTCTCTAGTTTTCTTTGATTTAATTATAGGCGGTTCTAGTTTGGAAAGGGAAAATAAATGGATGAAGTTTCAAAGAGAGTTTAATATTAGATGTGATCTAGATATAGACCTTAATATTTTAATAACATATTATATTTGTTCCGTATTTTCATTATAAATAATATAAGAATATATTTTTAGATCAATTCTTAAAAATTCATTTTTGCTAGATTAAACCTAATTTTAAATATATGCCACAAATTAATATCATAATATGCGTGTAAATTTTTTACCTAATTATTAAAATGAAGACATATGCTAATATTTAAAATTTTAAAATATTCAATTGTTTTTCTTTAACAAATTAGGAATAGTTAAATAATTATGTGGTTCAGATTCAAATTATTAATGATAAATTATTAGATACAATTTGAATTTGAATTTTGATTCCGACAATTAGATTAATATTTTTTTATATCATTTGTCTTTTGATATTTTTGATTTTGTAATATTAGAAGTGAATGTAAATATTAGAAGTGAATGTAAATTTTGATATCTTTTTTATAGTGAATGTAAATATTCATACATAATATTGTTTTATTTTGGACAATAAATATAATTTTTAAAATAATTAGTTTTGTCATTCAAAAAACATAATCTTAATTTTAATTAAAATTTGAATAATCATTTAACATATTTATTTATTTATTTTTGGCAAAACTCTAAGTTACTCCTTCTATCTCACAATATAATATGTGTCTTCTTTATCTTTTTTATTTTAAATAATTTGTCCATTTAGAATAATTACTCTACTATCTATTATTAATAAAATTATTTTAATACATAACATTTATTTTATCATTAAATTTAATATAATTAATTACTAGCGTCCAAACGGGCACTCTCGTGCCCGTTTGTCCGCTTTTTTTAAGGTGCACCGCGTCAAAATATTAACGGATATTTTGATTTAATTCGATTTTGATACTTTTTTTTAATCTTAATCATGATTATTCGATCGAGTGAGATCTTCTCCTAACATCAAAACATATAAAAAGAGAAATAATTATATATAAAAAATATAATTTATCAAATAAAATTAGAAGTTAGAATCATAGAGTGTGAGAATTGAAATAACCAAAAAAAAAAATTAAGGATTGTGCCGACATATAAAGACATCCCATAATAGACTTCATATTCATTAATGAACTCTCATGTGTGTCCATCCGCTATTTTTAGGGGATGTTTATTTCAAGAATTCATATTTCTATCTCATAAATAAGTTATATGAAAATAGAAATATGAAGATTTAATTTCTGAGCACTTTTCTATCTAAAAATGTGTTTATCATATAATTTGATATATTTTTGGTAAAATGAATAGTTATATATATTTTTCAAATAAATTATGTGAAATTTCATGGGAATCAACATTCCCACTTTCTTCTCGATTAAAATCATGGGAATTATGAAAGCTATGAAAGTTCTTTCATTATTGCGCTAATGCGTAAAAATATTAACAACGTCTTTTTATATAAGTTTGATTTTAATATAAATTTTTTATATGATAAAATATATTGTATTTATTCAGATGCATATTAAGTTTTGTTTGCAATATATATTATTTGTGCATTAAACTTTGTTTGAAGAGAAAAAATTGCATTGTAACGTGACTTTATTCAACCGGTTTTTTCAAACAAATCAATAATGTGAGTGTAATAATTTGGTGGTTAGAAATACCGTATTATGAAAAAAGAAAATAAGTTACACCAAAATTAAGTTTTGTATTTATATATTGGTATAAATTCTTTAAAACTATAAGAATATTTACATAGAATAAGAACAAAAATCTTTTTTTACAATATATTAAGCAAATAAAACAAAAAAATTAAGTGACATATGAAAAAAAAAAAAAGCTCCTTTAATTAAGACCGGCGTTATAATTTTAAAACTATAAGAATATTTACATAGAATAAGAACAAAAATCTTTTTTTACAATATATTAAGCAAATAAAACAAAAACAGTAAGTGACATATGAAAAAAAAAACTCCTTTAATTAAGATCGGCGTTAAAAAATTATAGAACTAACTATTATTTTATAAATTATATATATATATATATATATATATATATATATATATATATATATATATATATATATATATATATATATATATATATATATATATACACACACACCATTGAAACACGATTTATAATGGGTCATGTGCATCCAAAATAATATGCTGGGTATTTGTATCTATCTAAAATAATATGCTGGGTTTTCAATATGATATGCTAGTTACAAATACCCAGCTTATCATATTTAAAATTGTAGTTGACACTTTAGACGATATTTGTTGACATGGAAGAGATTCCTGAACCCAGCATATTTAATTTTATTTTATTAGTATTTCATAGAAAATAGTGTATATATGTTCATTAACTTATCCCAGCATTTTCTGGGAAAATAATTGTTGACATAATTGTGTATTTATACAAATACAAATTACAAAACTTAGAGAGTGATCATTGTATAATCACCGACTATTACTTAGAAATAAACTTTTTTGAAAATGCAGAAACAGAAATACAAATTACACAACTTAGACGATAAAAAGATAACATAATAATAAATAAAAGAGAGTATCTTCTTCAACCTCCGAAACCGTATAGAGTTTTTCCTTGTCTCTTAAGAGCATACACAACATCCATGACAGTCACAGACTTCTTCTCCTCGTCAATCTACGAATTGCTGGCTTTATAATTCCCCAAATGTTGTCGCGCATAATCATCTCGTGCCTCTTTGCTCCTCCATTTCCGAGCCCCTTAATACCCTTTCCACGACCTGGCATTTTTGCAAGAAATTTTGAGAAACTGTTTATTCTTTTGAATTTTGAATGTGAAAAAGTAGAAGATGAATGGGGTATTTATATATCATTCTGAGCGGGAAATAGAGAAACCGCTTATTCTCTATCATTGGATTTAAAGTAATAGACGGTTTAGATTTGACTGAGATTTTTCAAAATTTTAAAACTATTTTATAATTTAATTTTAAAAAAAAAACTGTTTTAAAAATAAAATAAAATATTGGTTAATCGTATATTCAAAAACTGTATTTTAAGAACTCCAATGAAATTTTTTAGGCAATTATAATCCACTTATCCATACAATTCATTAAATTGTATCAGAAAAATTATTGATGATAATGATCATAATTACTTAAATTTTTTAAAAGATAGTATATATGGAATTGTGATTATTTTAAGTATGTAATTTTGCAAAACTTTGAGTATACGAACTTTATAATCATTATCATTTAGTTTTATTAAGAAAAAGCTTTGGATAAATTTAATCATAAACAAAATACATTATAAATCTTCAAAATTAACACAATTAAATATAGTAACATTAATTGGATAGGAAGTTGTTATATGCTTCTATTTCATTCAGTAATGGGATTTGTGGGTTATAGAGCAGTTAACTATTTTTGGAAGTTACTACTACCTTTTTATTATCATTTCTTATTTAATTAATTTAATTAATTAATAATTTGTTACTAAAAATGAGGAATAATAACTTACTAATCTATTAACTGTAAAAAAAATAGTGTAAAAAAATCTATTTATTAGGGGAAAAATTGGAAGTAAAAAGGACTACACCAAAATTGTGTTTTGCCTTTATATATTGTTATAGATAATTTAATTTTAAAAAAATTGTTTTAAAAATAAAATAAAATATTGGTTAATCGTATTTTCAAAAACTGTATTTTAAGAACTCCAATGAAATTGTTTAGGCAATTATAATCCACTTATCCATACAATTCATTAAATTGTATCAGAAAAATTATTGATGATAATGATCATAATTACTTAAGTTTTTAAAATATAGTATGGAATTGTGATTATTTTAAGTATGTAATTTTGCAAAACTTAAAGTATACGAACTTTATAATCATTATCATTTAGTTTTATTAAGAAAAAGCTTTGGATAAATTTAATCATAAATAAAATACATTATAAATCTTCAAAATTAACACAATTAAATATAGTAACATTAATTGGATAGGAAGTTGTTATATGCTTCTATTTCATTCAGTAATGGGATTTGTGGGTTATAGAGCAGTTAATTATTTTTGGAAGTTACTACTACCTTTTTATTATCATTTCTTATTTAATTAATTTAATTAATTAATAATTTGTTACTAAAAATGAGGAATAATAACTTACTAATTTATTAACTGTAAAAAAAAAATAGTGTAAAAAAATCTATTTATTAGGGGCAAAATTGGAAGTAAAAAAGGCTACACCAAAATTGTGTTTTGCCTTTATATATTGTTATAGATTATTTTAAAAAAATATGAAAATATCAAAGAAAACATTTATGAGACGAAAGGAGTAATAATCCTATTTTGTTCGAAAAACTGTTAAGATTTACGTGATACTTGTGCCAAAAAAAAAAATCTACGAAATACAAGCACCATAAGATTAAGAATGTCCACTCTATGAAATTCATACTAGACGACTTTAATTTATTTTCTTCCAAATATGTATATTCCAATTTGTTTCTTTTCTTTAACATATCTTAGACACACATCTCAACCACATCTACAAGAATTAAAGATATGTTAAAATAATAGTAATTAATTAGAAGTTAAATATATTTAATAATCAATTATATTATTTTTAATTTATTTGATAATTATACTTACTAAAAAGTATAATGAGTGACAATCTCTAATAATTAAGGAATTTCAGAAATGTTTAAGGTGTGTTATAGGGTAGATTGTTAGTTCACATAAGAGTCGAGAAGCTTTGTATATGTGATTTTTATGTGAGAATCAAATTGTTCTTCTCAACGTCAACATTTAGATATTTATAGTGATGAGCCTAGATTCCAGGCCCTTGGAAAAAGCAATCATCATTGCAAAGATGCGAGAGTGGACGATTAATCCACTGTTATTTCGGAGAACATTGTCAAATGACTCCTTTCGTACCGTTACGGAGTAAAGACACGTCATTTGACCACTTTCCCACCTTGGACGACCCCTCATTGAGAAAGACGGAATATTCAATAAAGGGGTGACACATCTATCAAACAGGAAATCGATTAAGAGGATAGGCGACCATAAAGGTTCGGAGAAGGTGTGGAATTATCCGCCTCCCCTATCGCCTCTAATTGGCTCCTTACAAATATACTGATACATAGTTCCTCAAGCACGAGGTCTTGGAAAAGACGAAGTGATTTAATCTTGTCCTTTTTATCCTAATGAGTCCTTCAAGTATGATGCGACTCTTTTATTCATAATGTGAGTCCCTCGTGCGCAGGATGACACTAGGACAAATCTCTATATGTCAATGATGTGATCCACATGTCAGTTTAGGGATTTTGAACGTCAATCAACTGAAGGAGACCAAACGTCGGTGATGTAGGAAATCTAAATCAATTAGGGAAACTGTGCACTACATTAAATGCAATCAATGATGATTTTCCTCGGGAAGCCAAACTCGATTTTACTTATTACACGTGTATCTGATGCGGGGAATCTTTTCCATTTCTTGTAACTATTAAGGTTCTAAATGGGCAGCGGTAGGTTATCTATAAGGCTGAATCTTCCATCTCTATAAACAAAGATCTCAATTTTCTTTCTTTGATCTTTTTTACAACTTCACTTATACAATCATATAGTTAAGGGTTCCCACAGGCGAAAAATGCATTTATCCCACAAGTTCTTGATCATGGTAGCCAATATGACTCCATTTTGCCTTAATCATTCTATTATGAGTGGTAGTTATTTGAACTTAGGACATTTTAAGGAGTGGATGTTCTTTTATAATCATTAAATAGGCCTCAAGGGACGTAAGAGCCTGGTGATTTTGGTAGTAACATTCTTGCTCCCCCTGCTCTTACCACTAACCAATGGCAGAAATAGATAACAAACGATTCAACGTACAAGAATACGCGCCTTTATATTTTGACAAAGAAATGGTAGCTACTTTCTGATGGCATATTGGGCTTTCCAATTTTGGACATGGGGACAATGTGATTTTTTAGCCATGCTCTGAGGGGGAGAGTGTAGCACCCCAAAATTTGCCCTATCTTTTTCTAACCTTTTCTGGCTTTCGCTTCACATTCATTTGCATATCCAGTAGGTCATAAACTCATATCATTCATTGCATTGGCCTTCTAAGATATGGGATCGAAGCATTTTCTTATGATTTGAATCTTCTTATTCAAAGGTGATTTTATTAGTATTGCATTCAAATTGAAGTAGGGTTAAGCTCCCAACTTCATGCATATATTCTTGTCAAGGTCCATCAATCATCAAGTTTATCTTATTCAAAAGTTTCTCGAGGGTATCAGGTGGTTCGGGGTTTTATCGAGGGTATAAATGAATTTTGCCACGAGCTATGATTTTGTTGATTCTCAATGTCTCGAGCTATTTTGCCACTCAAATCACACATTAGGGTTTATTTCCCTGGCCATACGACTTTCAATAGGTTTCCTTGTGAAATTTGTGCATCTTATCATTAATGCTTGAAGTTCAAGTCAACAAGGAGTTTCAATTGGATTAAATTAAGGTATGTGGATCAGCTCATCAGGGTTCTACTTGGGGTCGTTTACCATTGGAGAATACAAGTAATTGGTTTTCATGTAAAGACTTAACGTACCATCGCGTGTGGAGGATCGGTGATTGGCTTTAAAACATGTTCGATTCATTTCATGGTTATCCGAGTATATTTCAAGTGCAAAGATTTTCAAATGTGATTTGGAAGAGAATTTGTTTCTTGGAGGATAAGTTGTATCATTTATTACAAACTTTCAAGGTTCATTACAAAAGAATACAGTGACAAGGTTTTCTATGTTTGGTTTAATGCACCTATTGGATATGTATCAATCACGGTAAGCTACACACGTGATTGGGAGAAATGGCGGAAAATCCAGAGAATGTGGAGTTATTTCGGTTTATGGGAAAGGACAATGTGGAGTTATTCCACACTGTAATGCTTCCACCTACTCTACTCGGGACTGATCAAAATTGGAGCTTTCAATTATCAGAAAATTAGATGGGTTATTTAGGCAAATGACTCATTTAGTTTCCTCAAAAATCTTAGAACAGGAAAGATGTTTGCTGGAAGCTTTGATTTTTTGCTATTGACGATGGATACCTTAGGACAAAGAATCTGTATGGATATTGGAAATAAATTTTGTCAAATTATTCATGTTCCAGGTTCATGTGATCGTGATCTACTAGAAGCAACTATATGCACCTTATAATGTTTTTCACCTTGATCCAAAAAGTGGAAAAGAGGCTATAATGAGATAGCTGAGATTCAAGCTACCTGCTCTGCACTGCGTAATACTAGGGGTGTGCCATCGCCGACGAATCACGGTAACAACATTAATGAAGATGTTATCTATTGGCTCCTGCTGATATTTGGGAAACGTGGATAATCGAAGGCCACAAGGAACTCAAAATGACTCTCAGTTAAAGAATTCACAATTCTAGTCATTCCGCCGTGCTTTTTGGTGCCGAAGGAATTTCCGATGAAATGTGGGATGTAAAAGAACCATTTGTTGGGCATGGTTTGTTAGCTAAAAAAATCCTGAAAGCAACGATGAATTAACAAAGAGAATCATCATAGCAGCATACAAACTGAAAAATTCACAAGCAGTTTTAACAGAAAACTCAGCAGAAAATCATTACAACCAAAAACTCTTCCTAACTCATACCAGAAAATTCATAACTGAAAAACCTAACAACATCTCCCTAACTGTCATAACTCCTAACCAACTTCTACAACAGAAAACTAACTTTTCCTAACTGCTTCTAACCATAATAAACTAACAGAGCCAAACCTCCAACTTCTAACGGCATTCCTAACGATCTAACAAAGTTTCTCAAAAAATCCTAACCAACTAACTCTAACACTCTTCCTCTTTCACCATCCTCAATCTTCACCCTTGAGCTCTCTTCATCCTCTTCAATCATCATCATCATCCACTGAATAAACTCCTTCATCATTCTTCTCCAATTCCCCCAAACAGCTTCACTCCATCCATCAATCTCCAATTCAACCTTCAAATTCCGAACCACTTTCGTCAAAGTTTCTGCATCAAACTTCTTGAATCCACAATTCTGCAACGACGAAAAACTCACGCAACCGTCAATCTCAACGATTCAGATCTATCTACACAAAGCCAGAACAAATTCACAGCACAACGAAAAAATTCAGAATTGAACAGAAGTCATACACCACTCTCAAGATTCGTGCAATCTTTCACAACGCAGAAGAATGAAGCAACATCAATAACAACACTCACAACCGAAGTCTTCGTCAATTACTCACCTGCAACACAAGAGAACTACTAAAAAATTCGCTTTTAGTGACCGAATTAATGACCGAAAAATTTCGGTCACTCTAGTGACCGAATTAGCCACCAAAATTAAACATCATGTTAGTAAAATTTTAAAAGTCACTAAATCGGTCACTAAATAAAATTAGCCACCGAATTAGTGACTGATATTTTGTGACCATAGTTTTCAGTCTCAAATAATCATTTTTATATAAATTAATTCATAAAAAAATTCAGTGACCGAAATTTCAGTCACTAATAATTTTTTTGTTTTTTTTTTTCATTATTAAGTTTCTTCCCTCTCAATTTTCTCCTTTTATTCACTTTTTTCATTTTTTAGTCAAAATTTTACATTTTTATTGTTTTAACAAATAAAACATATATTTATATAAATAATTAACTCATACAAATTTATTAATTTAGATAAAATATAATTTTAATGAAATATTTTTGAATAATATTTGAAAGTTCTATTTCATTAATATTATATACATTTCAAATGTAAATTATACAATAAAAACCAAATGGCTTAGTGGACACCTGAAAGCCTCACAAAGGAAAGTGCATTGGTTCGATTCCTACTAGAGACAAAAAATTTATTTTATTTTAAAATCGGACACTAAAATCGGTCACAAATTTCAGTCGCTAAAATCGGTCACTAATTTCGGTCACTAAATTCGTCTCTAAAGGTTAGCGACTAGTACTTTTCCAACCGAATTTTGGTAGTCGCGTTATTGGTCGTTAAACGTTTAGTGACCAATTTTTAGGCTTTTTCGGTCTCTAATTCGGTCACTAAACGTGAATTTTTTTGTAGTGGAATAACGTACCATTTCGATATTAACAACACGCAGGTTCAGATAATCAGAAGCAAGAATTGATCAAGAGATGCGAAGAAGAGTTGAATCATACCTAAGGCCTCGCAGCGTTGTCGTCGTCTTCATATTATCGCAGCAATTCATTGAACCAATTCAACTATCTGTATCCATTGTCGTAAGCGCGCAACAGAACTTGTTATGAATTAGAAGAGAATCGGGAAGGGTTTTACATGAGTTAAAATGTTGGAGATTGATGCGTGTGATTCAATTATGGTGATTCATAGCGCGAATCAAAATAGAGTGGATTGAGGTTAGATGGAGGGAGTTCGGAATCGAGAAGGTTGTGGTGCGGCATCGTGTTTTGTGGCCAGCGAAGCTCGAATAGAAGAGGGTAACGGCGGCGAAAGACATTGGTGAAACGGCGGCGAAGAATGCTGAGAGAAGAAGATATAAAGCCTCAGGGTTTAAAGTAGGGTCTTGTTCTCCTCACCATGGACCGGGTTCAAACCCGTATGACTCTGTCCTTCTCACACCATAAGTCCACTATCCACACCATCTTATTTTCAACACACCTCCCTGTACACCAAAAAGCTGCACGCCAGGTGCTTGTTTCTCATACTCCCCACTTTCACTGCACCCCCATTGTTTTTTATTTATTTTGATTAATTTATCTTTAGTGTTAGATAATTAGGTTAGGTTAATTGATTTGGTAATTAGCTTTGATTAATTGGGTTAGTAATTAGTTTAGAAGATTAACTTCCATTAGCTTTTGTTTAGAAACCAATTTCAATTGAATTAATCTTGACTTTAGACATTAATTTTGACTAATTAGATTAAATTTGAATAATTGTAGTTAGCTTAACCTTAGTGAATCAATTCTAGAATTAATTAGAACTAGGTTTTAGAAGTAACTCACCCTTTAGAATTTGTTTCAAATTAGAAATCAATCTTGACTTTAATTGACATTTTAACTTGTATTAACATTGACTTATAGCTTTGTTTTAGTAGTTGATTAGTTTTAATTCGACTAATTGGAATTGGATTTCGATAATTATTTTCGGACGATTGTTTTTTGGTTTAATCATTTCCTAATTGATTTTTGCTTAATCGCTCTAATTGTTTTTAGCTTAATTGCTTAATCATTGTTTTTGGCTTAATTGTCCACTAATTTTTTTTAGAATTAGAAACTAATTTTGAACTAATTGATTTTGACATAGTTTGATTTGATTTTGTTCTAACATTGACTAGACTTAGATTTTAATGCTAACATTGACTAATCTTCTTAGTAGTTTCATTTGTTAACTTTGTTAGTGGTTCTTAAATGTTAGTTTTGACTAATTGTTGCTTACATTTCGGTATTAATTTCACTTAATTCTTATTGATAATTTCCATTTGATTTTTGGTTGCTAGCCTTGGTTATTTTGTTGATTACTTTAGCTAATCTTTGAGTTGTCTTTGTAGTGATTCACACTTGATTTGCTAAGTTGTTTAAAGGTAGGAAGTGCTGCTACATACATAGCTGTTGTGCACAAGGTTCGAGACTTTCAAGTGTGTGCGTTGCTTTGCTTACGTTGCCATCCGGTAGTACTCTTCATCCCTTTTACTCACTTTTTCCTTTTCAAATAACATGAGAAGTAGGATTGGAGTCTCGACCGTTTCTTTTTGGCAGGCATTTTTCTGGAAAGTCCTCAAAGGAGGCTCTGTATGTGTGTGTTTATATTTGTGCTAAAGACCTCTATGAGGCATCCTTTTCCCTATCCCCATGATAAGTCCTCAAAAGAAGAAGAGCGAAGAAGGGACTAACAATCAGTCTTTGCACTTTCAGTTGAGTCGTTCACTAGCTCACACCACGTGTTGATGCTCTTGAACATGTGCCCCCGATCTTTTTATAGAGTCCGCCAAGTGGAAGGAGGATCTAGCAATCAGACCCCTACACCTTGTCTATAACTTGCATTGACCGATGCTGATGCTTATGTGATCTGATTCACATCTTCCCCTTCCTTACTTTGCTCTTCATGGTTCTCGATACCATTGGGTGAGTACCCATATTTCCCACAGCTAGCTTGTTTGCCTCGGTTGATATGACCCCTTGGCTAAAGCTCCCCCTTTTCTTACTTTGATTGTGTGACATTATTGTTGACTAACACTGTTTACTCTTTCGTTTGCTTTTAGATCTTTTTGTTTATGGATTGAGTTACATAATGTTTACTTGTTTGATGACATGTTCCCTTAGGATCCCTAGCTCCACTTAATTTCTGATTAAGTTGGAGGTAGGAGAGACATTAGGATAGCAATCCATGCATGACAACATTAGTTAGACTTCCCTTATGATCCTGACCTTAGGGCCATCATTGTATGCTGACTTGTAGGACCGAGTTTCCCCTTAGACCTTCCGTGAGTCTCATCTTTTCTTTCGCACCCATGCGATCGAGACCGTTCCTGTTTTCCTGTAGTAGCGTAAACTACGGATGCTCTGATTCCTCTTTCTTTTTAGATTGAGGATACGTAGGCATGAGATTCGATATCTCGGCGAGCACACTAACAACTAACTTCCCCTTTCTCTCGCACCCATACGATCGAGACGTTAACCAACTAGCTAATCAAACCTTTTCTCTCGCCCACGTGCGATCGAGATCTTTTCACCAATCAAAACCGACCCGTAGGTCGAACTACGAATTCTCTGACTTCCTCCTTTGTGTTAAATTGAGGATACGTAGGCACAAGACGGCGATGTCTTGGCGAGCAACCTTCCCCCCACAAAACCGTAGTCCGTCGAACTACGTCGAATCTGATACTTCGTTCGTCCACGAAGATACGTAGGCATAAGATTGCGGTGATCCTTGCGAGTCCTATTTTGGTTTTCACCTTCCTTTTTATCCCATTCTGTATCTAGTTAGCAGTTGAGCTACAGATAACCTACACCCTTTGATCGATAACAACAAGCGTGGATCCCATCGAGTATGATGGACGCGAGGGGGTGGTAATACCTTCTTCTTGCATAACCGACTCCCGAACCCTGGCTATGGTTGCGACGACCATTCCTTTCCCTTTATTGAGGTTTTCTTCGATCGTTTCCTCTCTCTGCGTTGGGATAAATAACGTTCGGTGGCGACTCTTCTGTCCTTTTCCGCCGGTTGATTTTCGCAAATGCGACAGTGAGAGCCAATATGGCCATTATGGATGGCTCCCCCGCGCATTCTTTTACTTGCACCTCCCTATTATTCATGATCTGTGGGCCTTGATCCCCTTTCACCTCATTTGAATTTGAATATCTAGTGAATGCGAACATCGCCTCTTCTCAAGTTACGCCCAATATCTTGGGTATAATTAGGGTGTTCGAAATTATACGTCGGCAGTTGGAGGTCTCTCTTACTGTTGGGGTATTCTTATCCTTTTATGGTATCAAACTCACCCTCAAAATTGGTTGGGTGACTTTATTATATCTCCCATAATGAAGTTTGTTAAATACACGTTCTAACCTCTACATAGACTTGAAGGATAAGTTCGTGAGGGTTAGAGGATGAAATTGAACTTCAATGGTCATGACTGAGGGCAATTAGTGCCCTCCCTTCCCATTATCCTGGATGAATGACCCAAAGGTCATCAACGGTGTTGATTTTTCCAACCTTACCCTAGACAAGCAAGAGGTAGTTCAAGAACTGACTTTAAGTTCATGAACTCTCACACCCTGATCACTCTAGATCGAGGAGAAGATAACGAGATAGATGAGTGCTTAGGTAAGTTTGTGTTCGAGAAATATCTTTGTCTTTATGATGTTTTAAATGTTCCTTTAACTCATATATTTGTATGACTTTCATGCAGAAAAAAAATTCTACAATTTCCTCTAGATGGGAGAAAGGAACGCTTGACCCGGAAGAGAGTTGAACGCCAATCGTTAGTGAACCCTCTAAGTCGCTCTGGAATTCAAATGATAGTGGATCGAAAAAGGTGTGGTGAGGAATATCCAACTGGTGATGCTCGCCCCCCATAAATCCAAAAGCAGGGAGGAGATCCTTATCAAGCTCTTAAGGATGGACAACTAGCGGTTACCGATTATGGTTGGGCGGAAAGGGAGACCCATCCAGCTAAGGATAGTTCTTGACCTCATACTTCCCTGTGGAAGGATGCCTCGTTTTATGCCATCAATTTTACTGAGAGTCTCCTCCCCTTTCCCGAGGATTTTCCTTTTAATTATCAAAGTCTTCATAGTAAGTCATCCCATGAGCTGTCAAAGATGGATGACACTCACTTATATTAAAAGGCCTTTTGATAACGGTTCTAGCGGGAGAAGTATACTCAAGTCGTTGATGATTTAAATTCAAAGCTTAACACAGATCATGGAATTATCACTTAACATCAGGAAATATCGAGGACCCTATGAAGGAGAAATAGGATTTGAAGACCTTATATAGGACGGTAGTGGTAGAGACGTGAAAACATGCCACCACCACCACAAAACCAATGTGCTATATGGATGGGCCCCACTGTTCTCTTAAAAGACTTAAGAAGGAAACGTCTGCCCTCAAAGGTGACCTAGTTGAATCTTCCGACTAATATTTCGAGCGAGCGAAGGAAAAAATAGCCTTTTTTACCAGAGGTTGGATTTAGGCTAGATGGACTTGTTCAAAGTGGTTCATGGAGGCCAATTAGTGGACAACGAAGAGGTCCTTCATGCAGGGAAGTTGTATTAGTTGATTCCTATGCAATAGAAGATGCCTTTCATTATAGAGATGTTTTAAAGGATCAATGATTTCACGAATTTATTTATTTGTGCCTTTACCTACCTTTTTTTTACAATGTTCAATGGTGGGGTTCTGTAATCATATTTCCTGAACAGTTTTGTACTCCTTTTCCCTCAGTGTTTCTTAATTGAATGAACTGTTCGTATACTTCTAATTTATCTCCATGGATTACTTTGTATTGTCACCTTAACTGTTATTCTTGGAAATAAGGGGTTTCGTCCGGAAGTACCAATATCGCTCCAAGGGAAAAAAAAGAAATCATTTATGGGAATCCAACATTTATGGTTGCCTCAAGGGGGCGACAAAGATTCTTTCGTGATTATTCAGTGTATGTAATCTCCACAAGGGGCGGCAGTGATTCCTTCGTGAGGATCTAACATGTTTAATACCCTCAAAGGGCAGAAAAGATTCTCATATAAGGATCCAACATGTATAGTAGCCTCAAAGGGCAACAAGGATTCCCATATAAGGATCCGACATGTACAGTCGCCTCGAGGGGGGTCTAGATAACATCCTTTTGCTTCTTAATTTCCTGCAAATTAACTGTAGTCAAAATATAATTAAATGAGGGGCATCAATAAAAACCCTTGTGCCATATTGGCGACCCATAGAAAAAAGTTCTTCCCTAAAGCAAAATAATGAAACCAAGTTGTCCTTACAATTGACAAAGACTATAACTCGCCTAAATAAAACATCAAATAAAATGAACTAAATGAGGCCCAATACCTTAACAATTATCACTATTTTACAAGAGATCCTTTCCCGCAACCTTTGTGTCTGCCTGGCTTAGAGTGGCTAGGCCATCATTCGTGAGAGCTTCACATAGTGCCTTTGCTTCCACCTTCATATCAATGACATTCACGCCCAATGTTTCGACATTCTTCAACTTCAGGCTCTCTACGTAGCACTTCAAGGAAATCTCTTAGTCTTCATGGATAACCCCGACATGCCTATATGGGAACAGGTTCTTCATACAAATATATAATATAGATAGGGCGACTCCTATCTGGTTAAAGGAGGATCTCCATATAGTCATGTTATAAGAGGAAAACACATCAATGACAAGGCACCTTACCTTAATCTTCTTGGCATTTTCTTTCAATCCAAAGGTGGTCTTCAATGTTACATAACCTTTTATATACACCTTCATTTCATAATATCCCGCTAGCGATCCCTATAAGGGCTTAAGGTCATTTAAGTTCAGGCGCAACCTCTCAAATGCATCCCAGTAGCAGATGTCCACAAAACTCCCTTGACTAATCAAGACCCTTTTAATCTCCCCATTATCATATTCACAGTGATTACCATGGGATCATCATTATATGGATGGGGTGCCTACTGCGTCTTTCTTGGACTAAAGCAGAGTCAGTGGACGAATACTTAATGTTTAGAATTTGGAGAGCATGCCTTTTACAGGCGGAACTGGTCTCTTTCCCACTGACGAATCCTTCTGCGATGGTAATGAGAGTATAACGAACAACTCTGTCGTTGCCTCCCTTACTACATTCCTTCCCTTTATTGGATCCAAGACTCTCAGATGCATCTTTCCCCTGAGAGTTAAATCTGCCTGGCCTTCAAGAGGGATATCTATTTACATACTTCTTTAAGTGCCCCCTCCTAGATCAGACGCTTTATCACCTTTTTGAGTTGATGGCAGTCGTCAATATGGTGTCCTTTGACTTTGTAGATCTTACACCAAATGTTAGCATCAGATCCCACAACGCCTGGCTTTGGAGCTGGCGGTTGAAGGATGTTATGTATGTGGAGGACTTCTCGCTATATTTGCTCTTAGTGAGTGTTCAGAGGCGTGAAGTTTTAATTGGGTTTTCCACTTCGCTTAAATGTTGTCTTGTCTCTGATGGGGGACATGTATTGATTCCTTTGTGAATACTACGGGCTTTCAGCACTGAAGGTGCGCTCTTTCGTATCTCGAGCCTTATTTTTAGCGCTCCTTTCCTCACCTTTAATGTAACATTCTTCCATCGTCATTACTTTAGCTATGGACTTCGCTGACTTTTGGGCGAGGGATTCATTTCAATTCCCTGCCCTGAGCCCATCTTGAAACTTTCCTACGAACATTTCCTTGTTTTGATGGATTAACTTGATCGTCACCTAGTTGAATTGGGCGAGGTACTTCCTCAGAGATTTGGAGGGGCCTTGGTGGATGGTGAAGATACTGGTGACAACCATCTTTCAGTTCATGCTTGCTGTAAACTAGTTGACTAGTTTCTTCACTAAGTCCTAATAGATGGTGACAGAGAGTTGAAAGGCATCCATATGCCACCTTAGGGATGCATCTCTAAAGTTTCCAGAAAGGAGTTTACATTTATAGGAACCGAGGGCTCTAACAATGGTCATATGTGTGTTAATGGAGGCGGCATTTTCATACGGGTCGCCATGCCCATCCAACTTAGCTAATGAGGACGACTTAATGTTCTTTGAAACTGACGCTTCTCATATCTCGTCCGAGAGATATTGGGGGTCTAGCATTTTCACCTCGTCTGTGGGGTCCATCTCCTGCTGAATGTGGAGGACGTTATCCTCAAAAGCATGGTTTTGGCGACGTAGATCGTCTATAGCAATGCGCGTCTCTGCCATGGCGCTTTCTTCGCCTTTGAATTCTTCGCTGGCCGGAGTTGTTGCCTTTTTGGCCACCATGATGGTTAGAGAGGTTGAACTTGAGGACACTAATCCGACAGGGTGTTACCGAGATCCACGGTGGAGCCAATTGTATTTGCTTAAAAGTATAAAACGTGACAAATCCTAATGATTAAGGGAATATGTAAGAGGTTTTTAGGGTGTGTTGTAGGGTTGAGAGCTAGCTCACGTATAGGGTGAAAAGCTTTGTATATGTGATTTTCTTAGTAAGAATTAAATTGTCCTTCTCAACATCAATATTAAGGTATTTATAGCGATGTTAGCCCTGGATCCTACGCCCCTTGAAAATAACAATCATCACTAAGAAGATGCGAGATTGAATGGTTACTCCGCTATTATTTTAGAGAACACAATCAAATGACTTTTTCAGTATTGTTACGGAATACGGGTACATCATTTAACCACTTTCCCACCTTAGACGATCACTCCTAAAAGAAGACAATATATTCAATAAAGGAGTTGCACATCTACCAATCGGGCGATCAATTCAAATAACAGTCGAGAATGAAGGCTTAGACGAGACGAGACATTATCCACCCCTATACTATAGATAAAAATCCCTTATACCAGATAAAAATGAAATTGTTATATATAAAAACCGTGTACATGCCGTGTCTTTATATGTGTCATTCCGTATCTCCATACTGTCATAACAAAAATTAGGAATAGTTTGACACCAAACATTTATAGTGCCGCATATGGTCCTACGTATACATCACTTCCATCATCTCTTTAACATTAATAGAAAAGAATAAGATATTATTCATATACTCATAAACTACTACTACCACATGAAATACTCAAACCTAATTAATACATCACATCACATCCATTATCACCTAAATAACTAATGAATCCTCAAATTGAAATTAATGGCCACTTATCAACTTATCACGTAAATTTTTTTTCCTCTTATACATCTCATTATAAAACCAAACACCATGCAACACTCACTAACACACTAAAAAACACCATATGGAGAGATTACCACTAATTACCCTAATTATGACTCTCTTCAACATTCCATTATTATGGAAAGAGTGTCTCTCTTCAGCCTTCAGAACAGCCTTAGCTTGCACCATAGTTGCAAGTGTAACACTTTACGGACCAATCTCAATCACAACTTTCTTAACATTTCCCGCGTTTTCTTACGTCGTCGTGATTCTCATTATCATAAACGACGCCACGTTAGGAGACACGCTACGCGGTTGTTGGCTCGGGCTTTACGCTACGCTTCAAAGCTTAGGCCCGGCTATGTTGAGTTTATGGGCTATGGGCCCAAATAGATTCTCTAAGGGGACAGCTTCTGTTGCTGTGGCTTTGGCTGCATTTGTTGTGGTTTTGCCTTCAGATAAATCGACACATTTGATAGCAAAGAGAATTTCATTGGGACAAATTGTGTTGGTCTATGTTTTGGCTTATTCTAATGGTGTTCATGTTGATGCTTTCATGCATCCTGTTCATTTGGCTGCTAGTACTTTTTTGGGTGTAATTGCTTGTGTGGTTGCACTGCTTCTTCCTTTTCCACGTTTTGCTTGCTACCAGGTAATTAATTTTATCATTTTTCTTCATGCCATGTTCAATATATATATATATATATATAACTTTTCTTACTTATGTCTTTTTTGTGATTTTGACTGTTATGTTATGAGTGGCAATAAAAAATCAGACACGCTTTTTGGTTGTTTTTTTATTCCTTAGAGTGCATGATATCATGTTTTGTCTTTATAATAACTAATATGAAACTAATTTTTCCTTTTATGTTTATTAAGAGTGTAGATATAATTGTTTTTATTACAAATAGATATGAATTTTGAACATGAAATAAAGTTACCATGCTTGATAATTTATTATAAGTTTTAGTGATTAGCATGTTAATATTGGCTGTTTAAACAAATTATTGAATTTTTATCAATTTAGTTGTGAAATTTAATTTCTTGTTTTTTTCAAAATAAAATTACAAGTTTTTATTGAATAAATCAGTAATTTTTTTTTATGAAACTCAAAACTAATTGATGCTTTATTAAAGGTATAGTCAATTTTTATGTAGTTGAATAAATCACATTTTCTCTCATGATTAAGTTAAAATTGTTTGGAGAGTTCAGAAAATTTGGAAGTATCAATTGATTATCATTTAATAGATCTTAAAATTATATATTCGTTAAAAATCTTAAGATAAAGAAGTATGAGTAATTCTTCTTATATATCCAATATTTTTTCTATTTTTAGTCTATGTGAGACTTATCTATCCACAATTAAATCACAACAATCTCTTCCACAAGTGTGATTCATTTTCATCACTAGTCTTGATATAAGACTTCTGATACTACTTGTTGGGGAGTTTGAGGAGCTTCGGCAGTGTCAATAACTTAAATGTTTAGAATTCAAGAGATCTCCTATGTTAAAAATTTAATATTCTACATTTTCAAATCGAGGTGAAACTTAACTACTCATACTTAAATCTAAGATAATGGATGTCTGAAAAAATATGTACTTGTTTAAAATCGATTGTGTCATTTTAAAATATTTGTTGTTAAGTTGTTCTGTGATACGTCATTTGATATTCAAAATTCATATATATATATATATATATATATATATATATATATATATATATATATATATATATATATATATATATATATATATATATATATATATTTTTTTTTTTTTTTTTTTGTTGTTGTTATTATAAACATTATAAAACATAATAGACTTTCTACAAATTAAACTAAACTCCATACGATTTTGAGTGCAATGGTGACAAACAAAAATACATAAATTGTGAAATTTTTAATCTCTTTAATTACATATTGGACAAATATGAGTGTTGTTCAAAAGTTGCACCAATGAAATTGTTGCCCATCAAATTAGCACTAAAAATCGTACTGAAATACTTTTAATTGAATAGGAAACTAAAATTCTTTAAATGGATCTTCACGTCATCCATAAATCGTGCTTCCTCTTTTCGCTATCAATTCTTTAAAAAAAAAAGTTTTATAAATAGGATTACCCTTTGGAGCATGGATCTCATATATAATAGGATAGAGGTAGGTAGATAAATTGAGTTCTTAGTACTAACAATTAGTTCAATGGAATGAAACATGATACGGAAATCATTAGGATTATTAATTGGGTGACGCTATATATATATATATATATATATATGCTTTAATTGTTTGCAATTTGGACTTTATAAACATGGCTTCATAGGTCCAAACCACTTTAGAAAAATAATAATAAAATTATATATTAAAAAATAAAATTAAGGATGACAAAACAATTGGCTCCACTCCTTTAATCTATGACAAAATAATTTACAGAAGACTCCAACCAAACATTAAAATTGACAGTAATTGAATTTTTCACACCTATACACCTAGCTTTAAACCAATCTTAAGATAAAGTCTTGACTACATAGGATATTTTCACAGCATTATGTCCATCATTGAAAAGGATCTCATTCTTAACTAACCAAATACACTAAACAATCAGGTAGCCAAAACAAAATCCGCCATTTTTTTTAGCAATACCAACCAGACTAGATTCAAAGGTCAGAACATGATCCAAAACGGACTCACAATGAAGTAACCTGCACAAGCTAATCTAGACAAGAATATGATGCCAAACATAAGAAGTTAACAGACATGTTAAGAAGAGATACAAATTACTTTTATTAGGCTCTAAGCATAAGGGACACACGAGATTATGTGGGCCAGACAAAACACCACGCTTGGCTAATTCATCTTTGGTTTGCAACCTATTCCAAATTAATCTCCACTCGAACACTTGAATATTTGATGGCACGTTTTGTAACCAAATTAGTTTAAAAGCCTATAGTTTGTCTACATCGCACAAATAGTCTGAACCAAAATCAGAAGACAGTGTAATGTAAGCGGATTTGACCGAAAGACCAAAATTGCCCTACCACCAAACAGGAGCGTATGTTGCACCAGGAACTGGTCTTGCATCAAGGAGTATAGCTTGGAGTTCCATCCACTCAGACTGGATGAAGATATCTACTATTGGTTATGAAAATAAATTCAAAGACCAATACCACTCTCCATTTACCAAGTGACCTGCATCCGCCACTATGATCCTTGAATCCTAAAATAGTTCAAATAGTGCAGGAAATAACAGATAGAACTGTGATGAACCTAGCTACCTATACCTCCAAGAATCGATCGAAGAACCATCACCCAATATATATGTTATGTTATCGACTAACCAGTTTGGCTTAGATTCTCACACACTATTGCAAGCCTAAGATCCCTCCACCAAATGGAGGATTTGCTATTGATGATAGGCGAAGAAATATCGAACATATGAGATTTTGTGTCTTTATATCTAATATCTAACAGGAATGTCTAAACTGAGTTAGAGTATGAAAGAATTCCCCATGCCCATTTAACAAGCAATGAGATGTTAATCAATTCACAATGCCTTACACCGAGTCCGCCAATTGATTTTGGTTTGCAAATGATGGACCAAGCAATCCAATTAACAAATGGTGGACCCTTTTAATCTATTTATTTTTACAGGGTGAACTAGGATTTCAAACATTCTCGCCTTATTTTTTACAAACTTAAACATAATCGGCCATATTCATAAACTTTACAAGACATTGTAAAGGTGTTAGAACGGTCTAGATGTGTCGTACCTTTATGTTTAAACTGTTTAATTAGTAGGTTGATTTAAAATTTTATATATATTTTTCTACTTAATTATTTTGCCCCATTTTTTAAACGAATTTTATATTGATGAGTTGTTCTCCAATCTAGATTCTAGTGGTCCCTCACTCAATTCTATATCTTGTCAACAAGTGCCTTGACATTTCTTAACTAATTTCATAGCAGTGTTAGTTATTATTAGTGTATTTATGATCTACATTCTTGTCCCACGTTGATATCCAACACATCTATTGAAAAATTAAACTACCAAATGTTAGGATTATTTTTAATATTTTAGTTTATATGATATAATACTGTAACTAATAAAAGTTCAAAATGACTTGCTTAACTTTTTTAATAGTGTCTTTAATTTTGAAATATTGGTGTTGCTTTTAGTAGGACTAAATGTAAGATTTCTTCAAAGAAACAAGAAAAGCAACTACAATCTAAGTTTTATTTCGTGTTTAATGCAGGTGAACAAAAACTACAAACTATTAACAAACAATATTTTGAAGAGATTGAAGCTTCTTGTAAAGGTAATTAATGAGGAGGAAAATACTTCTGCATTTAGATTAATCACTCGTGCTAAGTTCTTGACGACCAAACGAACCAAGATCTTTTCAATCATCATACGCTACCTAGTAAGTTCAATAAACTTCTTTCGTGAAAGCAATTAATTCAATTTCATAATATATAAATTTGAGATTACATAATCAAAAGATATTTGAATTTGAAATAGAGAGTGATCTAAATTCAATCATTTTTTATGTATTGACTACGTAAATACATATAGTTAAGTATTTTATGTGATTCGTATATTAATTTAATTTCGTTTTGAATAGGATGGCATGAAGTGGGAGAGGCTTCCAATTAATTTTTTCAAACCACATCAGAATAACTTGGGAGAGAGACTTCAAGAGGTAGATACAAGTCTTATAGGAATGGAATTAGCTTTAAGTTGCACCAAATCATTCCCAATAAACATTCTTAACCAAGACCTAACACATGGTCTAAACACACTTGAGGAACATGTTAACCTAACCATAAAAAATGCTAAACACACCTTCCTAGGTGGTGGTTCACTTACCGTCCCAGAAACCAATTCAAAAAACATCACACATTTTCTCCAATCCCTTTATACCATTCCAACAACTCAACAAGAATTACCAATCTTTTTCTTCCTATTTTGTGCCAAACTCCTTCACATGAAACCATCAACCCAAGGCCCAACTAATTCTCAAGCCCAGCCCATTATGAAAAATGAAAATCAACATGAAGGTAAGGATAAGTGGACCTATTGGGCCACAACATTAAAAAACACAAATCTTCTCCCGGCAATTAAGTACTCTTTCTCATTGGGCCTATCCGTTTACATGGGCTTATTGTATAGCAAAGAAAGCGGATTCTGGTCTGGGCTCCCGGTGGCCGTAAGTTACGTTTCAGGTAGAGAAGCTACTTTTCGGGCTGCAAATGTTAAAGCCCAAGGAACCGTGATTGGAACCGTGTACGGTGTGTTGGGATGTTTCGTGTTTAATCGATTATTGTCAATTAGATTCTTGTCATTACTCCCATGGTTTATTTTCACAAGCTTCCTTCAACGAAGTCGAATGTACGGGCCCGCTGGTGGCATTTCGGCGATAATTGGGGCCGTTCTAATTTTGGGCCGAAAAAACATTGGCCCACCAAGTGAGTTTGCGATAGAGAGAATCATTGAAACTTTTATTGGGCTTTCTTGTTCTATTTTTGTGGATCTTCTTTTTTGGCCCAAAAGGGCCTCAACATATGCCAAATTTGAACTATCTAAATGTTTGTCCATTCTCATTGATTCAATTGAGACATTGAGCCTAGTTGACAAAACCGACTTGCAATTGAAAGAAAACCAAAGAAAATTAAAAATGCAAGTTAATGAGCTTAAGAAATTTGTGATAGAAGCTGAAGTTGAGCCCAATTTTTGGTTTTTACCATTTCATAGTGTTTGCTATAATAGGCTTTTGGGCTCATTGTCAGAGTTAGTGGATGTTTTGCATTTTGGAGCACTTGCATTAAAATCACTTCAACAAGAGTTACAAAGAAATGATAATAATTCTATGAATGAGGAAGTGAACATGTTACAAACTAAACTTGTACATGTTAAAGAAGTTATTTGTTGTTCTATCAAAGGGCTTGAAGAAATTTCCAAAATGAAGTCATTCAAGTTTGTTGAGAAAGAAAAGAAGAACATGTCTTGGGATGTTGAAATGGGAAAGTCAAAAGTGGATAGTGTTTGGCTTTCAAGTTTAGGAGAAGATGGAATAAGAGAAATTGTTGAGTCTTTTCTTCAAAAGTCAAGAGATGTTGTTGATAATTTGTATAGTGATGAAGGTGAGAATGAGGTGAAAAGTGAAGTTGTTTTGAGCTTGAGTGTTGTTGGGTTTTGCTTGAGTGTGTGCATGCAAGGGACAATTGAGATTGAGGAGGCAATGAGGGAACTTGTTCAATGGGAGAATTCATCTAGCAATATTTAGTTTGTGTGAGATAAGCTACTTGCTTTCAACAAATGATATTGACCTTGTATTAAAAACAAAACAAAAAAATGTAATTGAAAAAGTTTACAAAGTATATAAAATATTATAATAAAAAAGAAAATATTAATTTTATCAAATTATTTTTTTAACATGTGTACCTTTAAAGTTTGACATATCTTTGTATCCAAAATTTATCGGTGATATAAAAACTTGATAGCAATTTGAGCAAGTATACTGAAATGTTGAGAGTAATTAAATTATAAGAATATTAAGTATTAAACATGAAGAATGTGAATACCATTAAATTGTATAATTTTTAATTTGATTGAACAAAAGGTTTGATTTTTTTAATTGTTTGCAAATTTTAAAAGTTAAACTAAGATATTTGTTTAGTATTTAATATGATTAATTGGGTTAACAACGAGTTTCACTTGATTCAAATCTTAAATTTTTAATTTGATGTTTGTTAAAAAGTTCATTCATTAAGTTGTTAACAACTTTTCTTTGATGTTCAAAAACCTTTAACTTTAATAAAATCATTATTTTTTAGCAGAATTAAAATCAATGAATGACTTCTCTACTTCAAACATTCTCATATTCCACTTCCATTTCAAATTATGAACCATAAATCGATAAACAAATAAAAATGTGTATCAATGGTTGTTGCTTGAAAATGTGTAGTGTCACATACAAGTGTACATATTTTTTAAAGTCGTAAGTGATATATTAGTAAGGATGTCGAACCCACAAGAATTAGAAATAACTTAGTTTGATTTATAAAATCATCTTTTGTAAATGAGCATGAACAAAACTAACAATAATTGATGGTTACCACAAATTCAGTTTTTAAATAAACAACGACAAAAACAACTTTGGTTTAAATAAGTGAAATCAGTGATGGAGAATGTGTTAGGCAATGATCCATTAATATAACTTGTCTATTGTGTGTACATGATGTGTTATGTCGTGGCAAATGAGGTCAAAATATGATCTCTAGGTGTATTCATACAACATCATAAACATATACAATAAAGCAAGATGACAAATTTCTAAGCATCACATTTAACTTTAGTGCATGCCCGATTTCATTCCAAATATCCTTTATGATTTTAGCTTTATACGTCTAAAGTAGCTAATATAGTGAATATTCATATCCTACTATTTTCAATCATATTTACCATGAGTTCCACTTGTTGCTGGATTCCTCACAACAACAAGCTTGCATATTTTTCAATGTTGATCAGCCAAAGAATTAGATTTATAGCAATATAATGCATGATAAAATAAAGCACTAATAACACATCATTTAACACAAAAGACCACTGAAATTTTGTTTCTTAGGGGATAGATGTTGGACACGATGTTGGAACAACTGGTCTTACAAGTTAAACCAGAATAACAACAATACAAAACACAATAAGGAAAACAATAAAAACACAAGAGATTTGCAACCCAATTCGATGCAAACAACACCATGTCTGGAGGGCACTCTACTCAAGAAAGGAAATCCACTACTATGAATTAGTACCTTTAGTCTTACAAGAACCAACAAAACCTATGTTGCTCAAAGTCTCTTCCTACTCCCGGTGACTTTCTATTTAAGGACTCCCCCTAAATATGAGAACCTACTCACTTTCTTCTCAATCAATCAACCTGTGATTGGTGTTTACAATCTCAATAAACAATGTTGAATATTACAACTCAACTAAGACGAACCAACTATGTCAAGTTACTAAAATATGGTGGTGTACATATAGTAATAACAAGGACTCAAATAAACACTAGCACTTTAATATCTTCAATGCATTGCTTGCTTTCCATTGTAGGTTTTGATCTCCTTATATAAAAAAAGTATTCTTGCCTTTATTCCTTGGATCTTTAATTTAATTTCGGCCAGAATCTTTTCAAAATCTATTTGATAAGATTTGTTTCATAAATATCTCCAATGGAAATATATGATTTGGTTTGTTTCAAATTTAAATTTAAATCACATTTAAATATGATTTGATCTTCACAATTGTCCAACAAATCATATAATCATATTGCTAAATAAATGTAATAAAATCTAACTGAATCTTCAATGGAAAATTCGTCCCAAAACGCATTGTTGTGACATCGATGTCACAACATATGGGTACAACGTCTAGGTCTTGCTTAATAGGCATTATTGATCTGCCAAAGAATTAGATTTATAGCAACATAATGCATGATAAAATAAAACACTAATAACACATAATTTAACATAAAAGACTACTGAAATTTTGTTCCTATTGAGCAAGACCTAGATGTCGTACCCACATGATGTGACATCGCGTCCAACATGTCTCCCTTCTGAACCAGAAAATCATCTTGAAATAGTTTGGCAAACTTAAACACTTCTCCATGTTTTTGTTTTGAAAAAGGCAACCAATCCAAAATAAACAACAATCTCCCCCTTTGGAAAATTGTGGCAAAACAACTCTTCAAGATAGATATCCCTTATTTAATTAGAACAAGTGACATATAGTTTAGGATTAACAGAGCATACAATTTCATCAAAATCAGCATTCATCAGAGTTGTAACACAACGGTGGAAAATTAGTAGCATTCATCACAGATGCCACATAACAACAATGCTCCAAAATCAATCTGACATACATGCAATCATTCACAACTTAGTTATGCACGACACTTAGTCAGCTTATAGTTAGTAGCATACAATCCTACCAACTAACAATTATCAACATGCAATCATTCACATACTTAGTCGTGTATAACACAAACAGTTAATAGTTAATATTAGGATATGCAAAATATTACTAACACAAAAGCTCACTCCAAAAGGGCTAGATGTATAGCCTGATGCTCCAACATGTGAGTACACAGTCAGATTAGGATCAAATCAGTCATCGGCCTTTAGTCCCAATCACAACACTTTGTACCAGATAGTACAAAGCATAGTCAATAGCGTATGTTGAACTCCATACACCACAAAGTCAGTATTCAAGTTATCCATTCCACTACACACACTATTTTCCCCCCTTTGCCGCAATTTGAGAAATGGATGAAAAGAGAGAAAACCAGAGGAATACTACCAAACAGCTAAGAGCATAGAAGTCTTCCTTCAAAGTATATCCAATCTTCCAAATCTTCTAAATCCAAATCTTTTTCCAAACTGATTTGGATTAAGAAACTGCATCAAAAAGACAATTTTCTAACCAAATGTAGTACTAGCAGTTTGCACACTAAAATGTCCCACAACATGTTCTTAGCATCTTGCTTTCCAATTTTACTATAAAAATAAGCCAACCAAAGAAACAACAACCCCTCTTTGGCTATTTTTTAGGCAAAGCACAGATTTAACCACTCTTTCAAGATTGCACCAGAACTAGTGCTCAAGATACAAACATTATCAGAGGAGTGTGCCCTTTTATTTTTCTCCCTCTATATATTTTCTTCAAAAGAGACAAAGGACATAGAAGGAACATTAAAAAATAGCAAGCTTCGGGATCAAGAACAAAATCTTGACAAGAACAATAACCAATTAGACCAATACATATCTTCAGCCAAAAGACCTCAAGAAGGGAACAAGTACTATAGAACAAGAACACAAGACCACAATCATTAAAGGAATACCAAAATAGAATTATAAGTAATAACCGATTCAGGTGAAAAAGCTCCAAAAATTTCTTCATCAAAAACTAGATCAGTTTCATCAACAGGTGCACAGATGTTGGACATAATGTCAAAGACATCTTTCCCAACATTTAACTTGAAACTAAAATTCAGCAACCCATGAGGAATATATTTATTATTAACCTTAATCTCCTTCGTAGACCTAGGATAACATGCTCTAGTAATCAACATTGTCTTCAACAATCGAGCATCACTATGAAGCTCTATAATTTCGTTATACTTCAGTACTTCAACGAAATGTTCTTCTTCATCCTCACTTTCAGTTTCCTCTTCTTCCTTGGTCATAATCTTGCCAATAGAGGTAACCTTACTTCTTCCTAAATAATCATCAATAATTTGAGATGAAAACTTCAATCACTTTCCTCTATCATACACGTTTCTATACTCCTTATAGCCTTCAACATTACACTTAGCAGTAATGTTCATAATGAATTCCTTGACCCGCTTTTCATAGAAAGACTAGTAACTTTTATCAATTCACTGATATCTTTGCAATCAAAAGCTTCTTTACTTAACTCTCTTTCACGAGCAATTCTTCTTTGGAAGACATACTTCCAATTCTGAACACTGGTTTCAGAATGTAATACCACATCATCCATGGGGGCAATAGGAACATTCAAAATAATTCTCTTTCCACAAACCTTTCTTCTTGCAAGCTTCCCTTGCATTAATTGCTATAATATTTCACACATCCAAATACCAAGAGCACTCATTAGCTTTTTAATCTGAGCATTATCTAAGGCTTTGGTATAAATATCTCTTAGTAGCTTAACTTGTAGACCAAGATAGTAGGTAAAACTTCCTACAATACTCATCTGAATTTCATATTGTTTGTTGAACATAATTTTCCAACGTCTTATCTGACATTTCACCAAACACATGATCATGTTTTTGAATAATCAAAATTCCAGAACTATGAGAAGGAACCCCAATAAGAAGAACTATGCCATAATCATTAATATTATTTATCTTCTTCTTCTGAACCACTATAGTTTGTTCATTATTGGGTGGACCTCCGGCCTGACCATCATCCTTTCCTTCAATGACAACCCTTCGCACGAGTCTTATAAAGCCCATAAGTGGTAATTTTAAGACATGAGTAAGATGTTGAGACCTCTTATATGACAACTAATTTTGCTTTCCAACTTGACATACATCATGAATTTTACCTTCTTCAATCTTGAGTTTTAGAAACCCCTTGACACCATCTTCAGATATGATCTCCTTCATGCACTTAACCTTGGGTGAAGGCTTATAAATCCATATATAATAGTTGTTTTTGGATCTTGAACCCTTCGATAATACCACTTGATCCTTGCTAGATACAATACATTTTGACTTGTTGTAGCTTGAAGGTGAGAAAAGTACATAAAAAGGGGGTTGAATTGTGTTTTCCGTTTTCTTAATTTGCACCTGATCAAAGTTCAGAATCTAAACTGATGTTTAGATTCTGGTTATACTTAGAAGCGGAATGTTAGTAGAAGCAAATAAATAATAGCAGAAGACACAAAGATTTATATTGGTTCCCCCCAAATGAGAGTAGTCCGGTCCCCTTGCCTCACAAGAGATTTTCACTATAATCAAATCATGATTACAATCGCTTATGCATTCTACATAAGACTTTTACAATGCTCAGACCCTAAGTCCGAGACTTCTTGCTTAAACCCCTAAGGCTCAAGACTTCCTTGCTCAAGTCCTACAGACTCAAGACTTCCTTGCTTAGACCATCAGTCTAAGACTTTCCTGCTCAGGTCCCTCAGACCCAAGACTTCCTGCTCAAGCCCCATAGGCCCAAGACTTCTTGCTCAGACCCACAGTCCAAGACTTTCTTGCTCAGGTTCCACGAACCCAAGACTTCCTGCTTATACCCCTCAGGTTCAAGACTTATGCTCAGACCCTCGATCCGAGACTTCCTTGCTTAAATCTCACAGATTCAAGACTTCTGCTCAATCAATCCACTTGATTAAGACTTTCAATGCTCTAGCACATAGCAGGAGACTTACATGGCTCAAGCATCTTGGCGAGAGACTTGGTTACTCAATCAATCCAATTGATAAAGACTTTCAATGCTCTAGCACATAACGGGAGACTTACATGGCTCAAGCATCTTGGCGAGAGACTTAATCTAAACTTCTAAACAACATGTTCAGTAGAATAGAGAATAAGGTGTACTTGATAAAAATATCAGGGGTACATGGAAAACACCATAACAAAGACCTAAAGCTCTTAAGATTTCTAAGATATTCAATGTTTAAGAAATCTTAAGGCTTTTACAATTACAACCTACAACATAAATTCTACATACTCGATTGTGTTGATAATTGCTGATCTTGTTACTCCTTCATCAGGTTGATCCTTGTTAAAAATTCAGTTTGAACCTGCATACATGAAACACATATCAAATATAACCATTGTTCTTTTAATACTTTGTTATCATCAAAACCTAAGGAATATATGTCAGAAACAAATCTTGTTCTAACATAGCTAACATTTAAACCTTGATCACATAATTGACTTATGCTGATCAATTTAGCAATTAATCCTTCTACTAGCAGCACATCATCAAGACATGGTAAATATGGACTCACCAACTTGCCTATCCCCTTTATTCTTCCTCTAGTTCCATCACCATATGTGACATAACTATTAGAATATGGCTTTAACTATTTAATATAGCTCATTCCACCAGTCATATGATGTGAACATCCACTATTAAAATATGAATCCTTTCTAGAAGAAACTCTAAGAGAAACATGAGCTAAGAGACATTTGACCGTTTCCTTGAGTTTCCACACTTTCTTAGCATGCGTTTTCTTCCCTTTCTTTCCTTTGGGCTTTGACTGAATATAATACTGAGGATATCCATAGAGTTTAAAGCAAAAGTGTCTTATATGACCACATCTACCACAATGGTGACATCTCTTTGCAGAGTTCTTGTAACCCCTGTATTGAGGATACACATGTCGTGCGTGATGTTGAGACATGTGATACACCATCTAAAACTCAGTCTTCTTCTTAGGTTTGACTTTGATCTTTTTTTTTTATGGAACTGTAGTCAAACCCTATAGCCTTCATATTCCATTCCAAGACATAATTCAACATATTTGAATTGTTGTTCTTCGTATGTACAAATTCTGGCATATTTTTAAGTTTGGACTTTAATAATGTGACTTCTTCTTCCACAGGTGTAATGGTCACGCTGTTGACTGGTATCTGAACGTATCGAAATTAAAAATGCAGAAAATTCATCAGATATTGGTCTCACACTGTCGCGCTGTTGACCAATATCTGAACGTTTTCATTGTCATGCAAAACCTTTGAATTTTGACTCTTAAAGATCAGAACTAGAAAAACAAGTTAATATTAAATTTATACGCCAATTGAATCTACTGAGTCTCATCGGAACAACGGTTCTCACATCCGGACTCTAATAATTTGGCCGGATATGGTTGCGGAAACAAACATGCAATTATCAATGTTCAATTCAGACAAAGACATCATAAATAATTTAAAGAAATTGATAAATGGTTTTAGCATATGAATTAACGGAATAAACTAGGATTCCAGAACAAGAATAATAGAAATGCAAAAATAAGGCAGGAATTGTAAAAGACTCAAAATAAAAACGGAAAATTAAAGGAAAACGTAAATTAAATTGAAGGCGAGATTTAAAATTTGATAAATTTGAAATTTAATTGAAGGCAAGATTGTTGATCCAAGCAAGTTATAATGGTGGAAACTTAAACTCTAGAACTAATGGTGCACTAGTCCTCCGATGTGAGAAACTATAACTTTTTGGTATTGAATATATGCTTAAAACTAAAACTCTGAAATTGCACAAGAATTGGATACCCAAAAATCTATAAAAACTACGTACTTATAGTGTTACAAGTGCATAACTGTAAGAACAAGATTTGGTTCTGCATCTTGTCTCTATGTTTTGATGATAATGATGAAGTATTTGTGTGAGAACAATTATGGTGCTCTAACGTTTGTTATTCTGATGGTTCTAACAAACAGGTTCTAACTCTGATAAAGACCATGTGCTACATCACTCTGATATTCTCTATGGTCACTTCTGTGTGAAGAAGCAAGAATTGGTTCTTATCTATTGTGCATCAGAAAGATTCTAAGAAGACACTATGTTGCTATTGTAACGTCTCTTGGATCTAATCTCTGATCGTGACTCTGATGTTCTATTTATGAAGCCTGTATAGCTTCAGAGGTCGTTAACTTCTGAAGACTAAGTGCTGAAGATTCTGAAGACAAGGTTTTGTTGAACGAAGTTCTGAAGATTCTGAAGACTTAAGGATTCTGAAGATTAAAGGTTCTAAAGACTAAGTGCTGAAGATTCTGAAGACAAGGTTCTGTTGAACGAGGTTCTGAAGGCTCTGAAGACTTAAGTATTCTGATAACCAAGGGTTCTAAACTAGAAGTGCTGAAGACTCTGAAGACAAGGTTCGGCTGAACAAGGTCTGAAGACTCTGAAGACTCAAGACTCCAAAGACCCAATGATTTATTCTTCTGATCATGCTTCAATCAAATAAACTCAGGAGCCTCTGATGAATAGAAAAAGATTAAACATTTGCGTGGGAAAATAGTACATAGTACATATAAAGCACGTTCTTTTCCACTACCCTGATTTGGTGGTACAAAGGACAAATTCAGTGTACGATTTTCAACCCAGCATAACGACATTATTTCAAATCGCCAGTACTTTCTTCGATATTACCGATCTGCCCTTCAATGGATCTTTTTCTGGCTATATACAAACTTGATCATTCAACGAATCTGAGGCTGAAGAGCTAGAGCATAAGCGTGCAAATGCGCGTGTGAAAGCATGCGAGAGAAATTGAATGAAGTGAGCAACAAATGATGTAATACTCAGTGTAAAAGAAGAAGAATCAGAAACACTGATGCATATGAAGAAAGCAAGTCAATAAATGAAGAAACTTATGAGTGAACAGTAAAACACCACAATACAAAGAAGAAGAATGTTATTACTGTAGATTCTCTCTAAGTTAGATTGAGCTTAAAATGTATGTTTACCCTGCTTGTGTAGAAGCATTATTATTGTAAACAAACCTTGTAGCAGACAGTTGTTTGCGTTCCCTAAATGATCAGTTGGGTCAGAATTTTTAGGGAGACTAAGACACTGTGCCTTAGTGTTGTTAGTCTCTTGCAGTTGGCTTGTGCATTGTATCCCCTAAAGGACCAGTTGGGTCAGAATTTTTAGGGAGACTAAGACAGTGTGTCTTAGTGGTGTTAGTCACTTGCAGTTGGCTTGTGCGTTGTATTCCTTAAGAGACCAGTTGGGTCAGAAATCTTAAGAAGTCTAGGACTAGTGTGTCTTAGAGGTTGTTAATCACCAACAGTTTGCTCATGCGATTGTAATTAGTTTGGCTATAGTGGATTAAGTCCTTGTCTAAGGCAAAATCACCTTGGCGGGTGGACTGGATTAGCTTGATAGTTTTCAAGTGAACCAGAATATATCGTGTGTCTTTCTTATTGTTAGTTTATTTATGATCTTTGTTTGAGTTTCATAAAAAGCTTTCTAAATGGAAAACCCAATTCAAACCCCCTCTTTCTTGTGTTTTTCTCACACCTTAAATTGGTATCAGAGCACCGGTTCTGATTGTCATAAATGTTTTATCAACACTTAACAGTGTTCAGTACCGATCCAGTATTTGTGTGAGATAACATGGCAGCTCCTGCTAAATCTACTACTAAAGGGGAAGATCATTACAGTGCCAAACTACCAATCGTTGATGGTGAAAGGTTTAACCACTGGAAAGACAAATTAGAAAGGTTCTTTCTTGGTTTTGATGTAGATCTTTGGGATTTGGTAGTTGATGGCTACAATCACCCAGTTGATGCTACATGTGCTGAAATATCGTGAAGTGATATAATCAACCAACAGAAGAAAGATTGTAAGAGTCATCATAAGGCAAGAATCATATTGCTAAATGCTATCTCTTATACTAAATATGAGAAGATGATGCCAAATCTATTCTTGATTCTCTTAGGATGACTAATGAAGGAAATGCTCAAGTTAAGAAGACAAAAGGTGCTTGCCTTAATCCAAAACTATGAGGCATTCAGTATGGAGGATAATGAGACAGTTGAGATCATGTCTTCAAAGTTTCAAATGCTAATCGCAGAATTCAAAGTTTTGGACAAAGGCTACTCAACTGCTGGACATATGAAAAAGATCATCAGAAGTTCTCCTAAGAAATGGATACTTATGGCAACAGCTCTAAACCTATCAAAAGATCTCAACAGCATAAGTCTTGAAGAACGTGTTAGTTCCTTGAGAAATCATGAGATAAAGTTGGAGGAAGAAGAATAGTAAATCCATCGTTCTTAAGTTTGAACCTGGAAAGGCAAAAGCTCATCAAGCTGAGGAAGAATCAGAAGATTCTAATGGAAGATCAAAAGATGACATCAGAAGAATCAACAAACTCTGGAAGCATAGACAAGGAAACTTCAGAAGAATCAAAGGTCGCTCAGAGTCATCATCTGAATAGAAGAAGCATAACTCCGGAAAGGAAGTTATCTGCTACGAGTGTAATGAGCCAGGTCATTACAAGAACGAGTGTCCAAAGGTCAAGAAGGACAAGAAGCCTAAGAAGAACTTCTCCAAAGCAAAGGAAGGTCTAATGGCAACTTGGGATGACTCTGACTCTGAAGAAGATGAATCTGATGAAGAACAAAGCAAATGTTGCGTTAGTAACAACAATTGAAGATGAAGTTTCTGGAGAACCAGAAGACTAAATATCATCAGAACCTGAATCGGACTCGGACTCAGACTCAGTCTCTTGCTTAGAGATATATTTAGCAACTCAGTTGAAACACCAGGCATGGTAACTGAACAGTAGTTGCTCGCGACTCATGACGAGAAGAAGGCATACGTTTCAAAGTTTGGAACTTAAGCCTGGAAGCTTCATCAGTTTCTGAGGAAACCAGAATGAAGAAATCATTGGCTCTGGATTCGTTGCTCATAGTGTTTATTGTTAGGATATTCTGAACGCTCTAAAGGCTACATAATCCATAACACAGAAACAAGAATTGTAGACAAATCAATTCATGTCAGACTCAATGATAAGCTTGACTCTGAAAAGTCAAAGCTAGTTGAAAGGTTGCATATCTGAAGATTATGTCATCAGAATCTAAGAAGTAGAAGATTCGAGAGAAGCAGACAAAGATGCAAATTCTCTAGATCCAGATACAACCTTATCAGAAGCTGGGAACAACTCATCTCATCAGAAGAAGAATAGATTAAAGAACTCTCATTCTGAAGAATTGATTCTGGAAGATAAAGCTGATCCAGTCAGAACTTGCTCATCCTTCAGACATTCCGAAGAAACTCTTCTGGGTCTAGTGTCTCTAATAGAACCAACATCAGTTTATGTAGCTCTAAACAAAAATGAGTAGTTTCTGGCCATGCAAGAAGAAATGAATCAATTCACCAGAAATGACGTCTGGGATCTTGTTCAGAAACCCAAAGGTGTTCATGTCCTTGGAACTAAATGGGTGTTCAGAAACAAGCTAGATGAGAAAGGCTGAATTCTAAATGAATATGATAGAAGAACTCAGGTTCTTTATGGGAATTTAATTTGTTCAAAGATCAGAAGGAACGTACATTCATCAGAGTAAGTATGCAAGAGAACTTCTGAAGAAACTTAACATGATGGACTGTACTCAGCTAAGACTCCAACGCATCCAACATGTATTCTGTAAAAGGAAGAGATTACGCAAGAAACAGATTAGAAAGAAGAAGCACCTCTGGAAGCTGTCAAGTTCTCTGGAAGATTGTGATCTCATGGTCAAGCAAGAGACAATCGAGAATTGTTCTCTCAACAGCAGAAGATCGTCAGATAAATGAGAGTAACATTTCTATCCTTATGATAATATTGTTGTTATATGTTTAAGTAAGAATCTAATTTTAAGTTCTAGAACTAAGCACATAGAGATCATTTTATTAGAGACTATGTTCATAAGGGAATTTTATGTTTAAAATCTATACAGACCATCAATGGGCTGATATTGTTACCAAACCCTTAACTGAAGATAGATTTCTATTTATTCTGAAGCATCTGAAAATGGACTGTGTCCAGAGTAAGATTTCATCAGAATCAGATGTGTTTATTCAGAGTCTGAAGATATCAGATTCTCATTCAAACTAGGAAGTATTTATTTTAAACCTTAGTCATCAGAAGATACTTTGTCAGAAGTGTCTCTGGTCAGATGGAAACCTTTTGGTTCTCCAGACTCTGAGGATATTAAAGCATGTCCATTAGTCACCTCGAGCGTTGTGTTTTTGTGACTAGGGTTTCAGTAATTATTATCTATTACGCATTAATATCATGTTTAACATTAGATTTAAAAAGTTATTTGATAAGTGTGTAAATCTTTACATCTTCCTTCCTCCTTAGGCATTCATAAATATGCATGTAAGACAAAGACTTCTTGGAACTTAACACATGTCTTCCCTCCTTCATTCTGTGTCAGACTATGCCCTCTCACCTTCGAGTAAACATTTATTTATATTAATTTACTGATGTTATAATATGAATAACGTATACTGATTTGTGATCTTTTGGAGACTGATACACTTCTTCATCATTCCCTACTCTTGTCTGTATTCCTTGTATTGGTAATGATGAATATCTCGTCTCAATTCATCCAGTCTTTATTACAATTTATGGTAATCATTCTTTGCTCTCTTTAAAAACCACACTTCTCCTCATAATTTCTCATCCATTCTACTTGCTTTTAACATCTATCATTTTGCTCTCACTATGTCTATCAAAACCTTCGTCGGTAATGAAGAAACCCTTGAGGCCATTAATGAGAAACGACCATATCTTCCCAGACTGAAAGATGCAGGCATTTTCATTTCAACCTGCATGCAAATCCAAGGATGGCCAGGATACTTTGTAAGTCTGCATGGACCCATTTATCCTGTGATGGTAAAAGAGTTCTGGAAATACGCAAAGATTGGTGAAGACAATAACTTTGTTTGGTCTTCCGTTTTCGGTGTTCCGGTCATAGTAACACCTACTTCCATCGCCCAAGCCATTCAATGTGTTCAATAAGGAGTGACTATTGATGAATTCCACCTGAAATATTCCTTTGTTGGATATCTCATTAGGATTCATGATGTGTCTCGATACAAGTATGAACCCTATGATCCTGAAGGACTCCTCCCTGATGGAAAGTTGTGGTTTAAACTACTGTTAACCAACTTTCGCCCTAGAGGAATGGACAAAAGTACCTTGACTCATGATGATATGTTGTTTATCTATTTCATGATGTACAATGTCCGGGTGAATTTTCCACAAACCATCTTCAATCATCTGAAGAACTGTGTTGAAATCTCCAGAAATCAACATAAGTCCTTCATACCTTATGGAAGAATTCTGTCTGAGTTATTCTATAGGGCTGAAATCATCACTTTAGCCAGAATACTTGGACCAGAAGATGCTACAGTTGAAGAGAGGTGTGAAAGGGTTGATGAGGTGAAGGATATCTGATAACTGGTTGGTGGGAGGTTCTGTTGGTCTTTTGGGTTGCTTGATGCTTGGTCTTTAATCTGTTTGTCATTACTACTCCTATCCATTGTTCTTGTCGTTGTTTGTTTTTCTGTTTTATGAGTCTGTTTCTGTAATGCGCTTCGGCATTTTGTTGTTTCGTTAATGAAGTATTTTTCTTTTCCCTTTATCTTGTCTTACTGCATTACATAATGACTACCATAAAATGGAAAGAAAACGACTAAACTTAACTTATCTAAATTCTTCAAGTCAAAACGATTAAGTTAAAGTCTTGATAATGTGTGAATGATAATGATAACAACTGTTTGCCACATTGAGTAACGTGAACTTCTTGAGAATAGGCTAAAATCTTTACTCATTCCCCCATGTCTGTGCATGCATAAACGATAAGACTTATGTGAGTTAAGATTTTCTTGAAAATAAGATATACTCTCTTCTGTCTTTACTATATGTCAATTTTCAATTACCACTTATAAATATACATTTATTCATAGAACCTAAATAATGTATCCTTATTTGTGACCTGTTTGGATATTCAGTTTTAAGAGACTGCTACACTCCTTTCCTATTCCTTGATATTCTTGTCTCTTAATCTGCCACTGTGTCCTTGGCATATCTTAAGCGTTATACGCACCTTAATCTATGTCATTTTCTCAGTCAGTCACGTCTCATACCCATATACATATCTATACTTCATCCCTCCTCTCATGATCTGAAGTATTTGAGCTTACTAGTTTAAAATTACCCTCACTGTCCAAATCTTCTCCTCATGTCTCTAATTACTTTCCAAGGAGATGAGAACCTTCTTGAGGTCATATCAGAAGAACAAATCAATCTTCTCATCTTGGAAACCGAGAAATTGCTAGCAGTATCACCTCAATCATGCACTATTAAGAGTGGGCAAAATACTTCATGATTCTGGATAAACCAGTCTACTTAAATTTTGTAAAAGATTTTTGGAAACATGCCTACATCAATGATGAAGGTCGCTCAATTTCTTCTCGTGTTTCAGGTGTCCCCATAAACATCACTCCCTTCACCATTGCTCTAGCAATTGGCTGTGAGAACATTGGCTTTATTGTTGAACATGTTAAGTCTAGGTATCTTATTTTTGAGGAATTATCCTCTCTTCACAACACATCATCCAAATATGAACCTCTCAATCCTGAAAATCTTATTCCCATTCCCAAAGCTTGGTTCAAGCTTTTGTTTACTAATTTTCGTCCTCGGGAAGAAAACAAAAATATCCTATTTCATGATGATCGGGTCTTCATTTTTCTCCTGATGGCTCAGATGCGAATTAATCTACCTCAGACTATCTTTAATTTTCTGCAAAAATCCATTACTTATTCCAGAAATGGCGATTTCATCAAGCCCTACATACCTTTTGGAAGAGTTCTATCTGAAATCTTCTTTAAAGAAGGAATTGTTGAACTTGTCCAGTCAGAGGGTCTAGAGAATGGTCTGTTGAAGACACATTGTGAAGTCTTTGATGGTTAATCTGTAGCATGTCGTATCTTGTGTTTTCTGTCTCGTCTTTAGGATGCTCTGTATTCAAGTCATGCCAATGTATTTCGATCCATTATTAATGAAACTGTTTTTGTTTATGAGTGTTATGGCCTATCTTAGAAATTTCTTTCTCACATAGTTCTCATAATACTGCACTGTTTATTGCATTATCTTTTTTATTATGACAAAAAGGGGGAGAAAGTAAAATGATTTTGATAGTACTTATTCTCAGAATCTCGAACTCAAACATTACATAATGCTTATATAATGCTATGCCTTTGCAACTAACCGTTTGTTTGATGTCTCAATTAAGGAACTCTGAAAAAAGTTCACTTAGCATTCTAGACAGGTTGAACATAAAGATCCTACTCTCTGAAGATGGAAAATCATATGGATAATTTCAACTCTGATAATTCATGGTTAAGAAGTTGTACACTTTAAGAATATATGATTATTCAAACAGATGTTCCAATACTATTCAGAAGTTGTGAACTTTCTGAAAGTCAAGAAATCTGGTTTATTCAAACAGATGTTCCAATACTGTTCAGAAGTTGTGAACTTTCTCAAAGTCAAGAAATCTGGTTTGATCAAACAGATGTTCCAATACTGTTTGGAAGTTGTGAACTTTCTGAAAGTCAAGAAATCTTGTTTGATATCATAGTGTTCAGAAGTTGTAAACTTTCTGAAAGTATGAAATTCAGACTTAAAGCATCAGAAGCAGAAATCTCTTTGAAAGCAAGTCAAGACAATTCTCTGAATCAGAAGACACACTCTGCAATGAATGATATTCTCATAAAATCAGTCAGGCTCTGAATCTGATAAGATTGGTGAATCTAAGAAAATATGGAAAAAAGAGAAGTCACTTCCAATCAAACTCTAATACTTAAGAAGTTGTGATTCTCCATCAAGATTTGATAAGAAGTTATGATACGAGATGCGCGGCATCATCCAATCAGATTAAAAATCAAGTTTTGATTTTTCATCAAAGTTCTGATAGTAACCAGGTTCTTAGATGAAGACCTAGTGTTCTAGTCAGACTCTGATGAGTTGTTGTAGGGAAGTATTCCTTCTCTATTGTTATGTTCTGAAGAACTCAAATTTTATTTTATGAGTCTTGGGATCAGGGGGGGACTCTGAACAAGCATAAATGAATTTTGAGATTAACAGATTCAGGGGGAGCTGAGAGCTTAAACTCTAAATTTGTAGGTTATGGGGATTACCCTGTATAAATTTTTCTATCAAAATACATGGTTTTGTCATCATCAAAAAGGGGGAGATTGTAAGAACAAGATTTAGTTCTGCATCTTGTCTCTATGTTTTGATGATAACAATGAAGTATTTGTGTGAGAACAATTATGGTGCTCTAACATTTGTTATTCTGATGGTTTTAACAAACAGGTTCTAACGCTGATAAATACCATGTGCTACATCACTCTGATATTCTCTATGGTCACTTATGTGTGAAGAAGCAAGAATTGGTTCTTATCTACTGTGCGTTAGAAAGATTCTGAGAAGACACTATGTTGTTGTTGTAACGTCTCTTGGATCTAATCTCTGATCGTGACTCTGATGTTCTATTTCTGAAGCCTCTATAGCTTCTGAGGTCGTTAACTTCTGAAGACTAAGTGCTGAAGATTCTGAACACAAGGTTGAGTTGAACGAAGTTTTGAAGATTCTGAAGACTTAAGGATTCTGAAGATTAAAGGTTCTGAAGACTAAGTGTTGAAGATTCTGAAGACAAGGTTCTGTTGAACGAGGTTCTGAAGGCTCTGAAGACTTAAGTATTCTGATAACCAAGGGTTCTGAACTAGAAGTGCTGAAGACTCTGAAGACAAGGATCAGCTGAACAAGTTCTGAAGACTCTGAAGACTCAAGACTCCAAAGACCCAATGATTCATTCTTCTAATAATGCTTTAATCAAATAAACTCAGAAGCCTCTAATGAATAGAAAAAGATGAAACATTTGCGTGGGAAAATAGTACATAGTACAGATAAAGCATATTCTTTTCCACTGCCCTGATTTGGTGGTACAAAGGACAAATTCAGTGTATGATTTTCAACCCAGCATAACGACATTATTTCAAGTCGCCAGTACTCTCTCCGATATTACTGATCTGCCCTTCAACGGATCTTTTTCTGGCTCTATATAGACTTGATCATTCAACGAATCTGAGGCTGAAGAGCAAGGGCGTAAGCGTGCAAATACGCATGTGAAAGCATGCGAGAGAAATTGAATGTAGTGAGCAACAAATGATATAATACTCAGTGTAAAAGAAGAAGTATCAGAAACACTGATGCATATGAAGAAAGCAACTCAAGAAATGAAGAAACTTATGAGTGAACAGTAAAGCACCACAATACAAAGAAGAAGAATGTTATTACTGTAGATTCTCTCTAAGTTAGATTGTGCTTAAAATGTATGTTTACCATGCTTGTGTAGAAGCATTATTATTGTAAACAAACCTTGTAGCAGACAGTTATTTGCGTTCCCTAAAGGACCAGTTGGGTCAGAATTTTTAGGGAGACTAAGATAGTGTGTCTTAGTGTTGTTAGTCACTTGCAGTTGGCTTGTGCATTGTATCCCCTAAAGGACCAGTTGGGTCAAAATTTTTAGGGAGACTGAGACAGTGTGTCTTAGTGGTGTTAGTTACTTGCAGTTGGCTTGTGCATTGTATTCCTTAAGAGACCAGTTGGGTCAGAATTCTTAAGAAGTCTAGGACTAGTGTGTCTTAGAGGTTGTTAGTCACCAATAGTTTGCTCGTGCGATTGTAATCAGTTTGGTTATAGTGGATTAAGTCCTTGTCTAAGGCAAAATCACCTTGGCGGATGGACTGGATTAGCTTGATAGTTTTCAAGTGAACCAGGATATATCGTGTGTCTTTCTTATTGTTAGTTTATTTATGATATTTGTTTGAGTTTCATAAAAAGCTTTCAAAATGGAAAACCCAATTCAAACCCCCATTTCTTGTGTTTTTCTCACACCTTCAATAATATCAGGTTAAAACGTGTAAAAATTATTGGATCAAAAATTGGTGGAAGTGGGAGAAGACTGGGCCAAACTACTACTATTTTTAAGGAAACGAAGTACATGGCGGGCGCCATGCACTGTGGCGGTCGCCACAAGTGTAATTTGGTGATAATGGCCAGCTGGCATAGGGTGGCGGACGCCATGGGACCTTGACCACGTCTCTTTTCTCCTTTCTTTCTCATTTGTGGGTTCTATGCTAGCCTGATCATGGACGGCGTCATGGCAAACGCCATGGAGGTCGCCACTAGTGTATTTTCGCCGTATTTTCTCCATTTTGCATCATTTTTGTCTGGTTTCTTTGTGTATCTACTTCTACCTGTAAAGTACTCAAAACATAAACAAACTACCAGAATAACATTACAAAATATGGTACAATGGCACTAAAACATATGCAAATCGAGTCAAAATGAATTATGTGTTTTAGTGTTATCGAACTCCCCTATACTTTAACCATTGTTTGTCCTCAACCAAGTTATCTAGCATATAATTAATGAAATGCGACAACATAATTAGTTTGGTTAGGATCAACTTAATAGGTACTAATGCAACACTAAGGGTATTGTAAAAACACAAACCACTCTCGTGGACACAAGTCTCCCTCTTATGCACACTAGTTCCAATCATACCATTGAATAAAAGTCAAATTTTCCTATTTGTTTTAATCCTCTTTCATTCATGACAGTCACATTAAGACCATTTATCTCTCATACAACATGGTAGGTGGTCTATTAGTGATTATGACCAAAACATCTTCTTCAGATTTTAAATATTTTCTTTCTTTTCCAAAGATGCATTTTTCTTTCTTTTAAAGGATTCAACCACTTCTTTTAGATTAAATGACTGGGTGAAAGTCACCTAACTTAGTAAAATGCGGATTTTCCTTTTTATTCATTTTTTTCGCACAATAGATCATTCACTTATTATTCGTCGACTGGCCTACTTAGTGACTATAGATGGTGCCTGACTAGATAAAGAAACTACTTTGAGGATGTTTTCAATGAATAGAAGCTTAAGACTAAAATTCAACGGGGATTTAAAATAATGTGCATAATTGGGAGTCTTAAGGTGTTTTGGCAATACCGATCTTGTGGGATTTTCCCAAGTCTCCTCGTCCTAGCCTTTCCTCTCTTCACAACCTATATACTTTTGAATCAAACTAAGCTTCCTAAGTCTTTTCAAAATTTTTGGTATGGCTCAAGAAATTAAGAAATTTAATAATAAGCAGAAAACCTCACGTAAATGACTCGATAGCACATGCAATGAATCAAAACATATGTTACGCTACCAAAAAAAATCAATGACATAAAACTAGAAAAATACATAAAAACAGAAAGGAAATAAAAGTGGTAAAAGCCTCCCCTACACTTAAATTATGCATTGTCCTTAATGTAAGTAAATGAGTGTAAGAGAGGTAGGAAGAACCTGGTGAGAAGATCAAGTCAAGCGATTAATCTCTTTATTTCATGCAAATTCAAGCAAACAAGCATAGAAATAATTAAAAAAAAACATGGGTTGCCTCCCATGCAACGCTTCTTTTAACGTCGGTAGCTCGACGGCTCAGGAGTGTAAGCACTCATGGTGGTTCTTTCGAGAATGATTCCTCTATCAAACTTTTAATAATTTCCGGTTTCCATTGCCACTTATCAAGCCATCTCTCACATCCCTCACCTTTTCTTTTCTTTCTTCTGTGAGGTGGTCCATTCTTCCGAACTTGTGGATGGTCCTAGATCTATCTTGAATATCAACTTTTTAGGTTTGGGTTTAATTCTTTCATCCGCCTTCTCAAAGTCTAACCTTGCCCTCTTAACACTAATGATTTCCCTAGTTTCATGGTCCTCTAATTTTCTCTTTTTATGCAGGACTTCGGACAAAAGTGCATTGGTGTGGATATTTTCAATTTCCTCCATATACCTTTTAAATTATGAGTCAACCTTAGCTTCCACAAACCTTTTCGGGAAAGGGATCAGTGGGTTATAGGGAGGACAAACAACATAAGGTGCTTTCTTCACTACCTCTTCGACAACCTCCCTTTCGAGTGGTGTCAGTGGATTTTTCTCAATCTCTACTCTTTTCTCACCAAAACTCTCCTCAACCTCATTATCACTCTCCTTATGATTTTCAATTTGTTTTTCACTACTGGTTGTTACAACATTCACATGTATCTCAGGGGAGGGTCCTAAAGGTGTTTGTACAAGAAGGGAGATTTGAGTCTCCGGTGCCTTGTTGAGTCACGAGGGACTCAACCATAGTGTCCAGCTGCCTAAGGATTTCATTAGTATGAAGACTTTGTTTTCTAAACTCTTCATTCTGGAGAGTTTATGTCGCCATAAAGCGCTCAATCATAGATTCTAGCATAGAGTGAGTTTGCGTCGCAATGAAATCCTCCATTAATATTTTGAGGTTGGATTTATGGGAATCTTGTGACTTTTCAAAATACTGGGAGTGGTATTTGTAAAGAAAATTTGGGTGATCCATCTACCTAAGATTATAGGAATTTAAACAAGAGTTCCTTAGTCTATATAGTGCAACAATGGAATAACAATATTGATTGTTGATCCTCAGCAACGTCGCCAAAAACTTTTATAGCTGTATACGTGTGGTAGCTTACCTGAAAGTGCGTAGATATTATCAGAATAATCTAAAAGATATCAAACCCACATAGACTAATAGTCAATCCTATCGTATACTATTATTGCTATGTAAATCTAAGAATAACAGGTATAATTTTGGATTTTTTTTGGAAAGAAAATAAAACAGGAAATAAAGTTTGGTTTGGAGAAAATTAATAAAAGCGAGATTGGAATGTAATTTCCAATCGACCTCTAGGACTCAATAAATTCTTGGTATTTGTTTTGGTTTTTAAAGTATTTTTCGGAAGAAAGTATCAATTTAAAAACATTGCTCACTTTTGCGTAGCCTGAGTTATGTTTCGAAATCGTAAATGCTTGGTTGTCGTTGTCTCATTTACGACTTCGAAACACTTTTTGAAAACTAATAAATCCTAGTTAATCTCTAAAGCATTGTCGCTGTTTTTAGAAACTAAAACCTATTTTTACGATTGGGTATTGATCTCACATTGTCGCACTATTGACCAATACCCGAGTGTTTTGAAATCACAGATGCAGATACTGATTGAAGAATCAAGATTCTCAAATATGTTTTGATGAAGACAACAACATTATAAAATCTATTGAAGATCAAAAAGGAATTAATTCAAGTCAAGTATCAAAGCTTCAAGTATTCATCTATATCAAAAAGTCTTGAAGAATTTCAAATAAGTTATCATAATCAATAAGGTATATGAACTAAATTTATTCTTGAATATACAAGTGTTCATATCATCAAGCATACTTGGCATGGATCATCTAAAAAATTGTTTTTGATGCATGGCAACTTTTGGACATTAACACCCTTTTGTAAAGGTGTTTAGTGGCATATATAAACTCATAATTTCAGATTTTCTTCTCACCTTCTTGCATAAAATTTTAAAAACATCTTTATTCTCTAAAATTTTTCATTTTCTCAAGTGTAAAAAGTCAGAATTTTCTAAGAGTGAAACCTTGTCATTGAACTTTCATCTCAGCCATTATAGTTTCATTCTTGCATCCTAAAACACTTGTATATTCTGAATAAAGATTACTTGTACAAGAAGAAGATCAATCTTTAGATTGATACATTGAAGATTCAAACTTTCTGCACACATACAAAATTCAGATTTGTGATATTTTGATTACAACTTATTTTAAGGATTGTTAAAGATAAGTTTGTAAGGTTTTTCCTTGTGATCCGGATTGTGGATACAAGAGGTCCATTTGTGAGATATTTATTCTCGATTGGACTTTAAACATTTGTAAATCCAAGATGAGTGTTCTTGGTTGTTAGAGTGGTATAGTGAGACATAGTTTTGTCTTGTCTAGGAATCTAACATTATAGTAAAATTCTCTTTCAAGTTGAAAGGGGGGTGGAGTACTCTCGACGTGTGAGGGGAACCACTATACGTCTCGGTGTTCATTTACTTTCCGCATTTACCATTTCAACACTTAGAAATCTTTAGGAAAGTAAAAATCATAAATCGTCAAAAATCGGGATAATCTTCTAAGAACCTAATTCACCCCCCCTCTTCGGCTCACATATAACTTACAATTGGCATCAGAGCTGGTTAGGTAACCTGTTCCGACAAGATCCAGCATGGCTTCCGCAAGCACGAACCCGATTTTCAAAGACGATGGAAGTAGTAACAAGCCCCCACTTTTCTCTGGAGAGTATTTTGATTTTTGGAAGATTCGTATGAGAGCACATCTTGAAGCACAAGGAGAAGGTATATGAGAGGCTATTGAGAATGGTCCGCATAATCCTGTGAATGTTGTCAATGGTGTTGGTACTACAAAATTAAAAAGTACATATGATGAAGAAGACAAGAGAAAAGTCCTAAATGAAAAGAAAGCTATCAATCTTCTTCAAAGTACCTTAAGTATGGATGAGTTCTTTCGTGTTTGTCAATGCAAATCGGCAAAGGAAATATGGGATACTTTGGTAGAAACACATGAAGGAATGACTGAGGTTAAAAGATCTAGACTAAATACTCTAAGTCAAGAATATGAAATGTTCCGAATGCAGCCCGGAGAAACCATTGTTGCATTACAGAAAAGATTTGTTCACTTGACTAACCATTTAATAGCACTTGGTAAGACATTCTCAAATGATGAACTAAATCTCAAAATTCTAAGATCTTTGACAAGAGAATGGCAACCAAAAGTAATGACAATATCGGAAAAGAAAAGCCTCTCTACGATGACTTCCGCATCTCTATTTGGAAAACTTCAAGAACATGAGTTAGAACTTGGACAACTTGAAAAACATGAACTTCAAGACAAGAAGTCCAAAGGTATTGCTTTAAAGGTAGATGCAAAAGGAAAACAAAATGACGACTCATCGGAGGAAGACGGAAATTTCATGCTTCTAGTAAAAAGATTTGGAAAATTCTTTGGAAATAAAGATAAGTCTTTTTATGCTAAAAGGAAGAAACACTTTAAGAAAAAGGATACTTCAACTTCATCTCAAGACATTACATGTTATGAATGTGGGAATCAAGGTCACATAAAACCCGAATGTCCACAACTTGCAAAGAAAGGAAGTTTTAAAGGCAAGATGGAATCAAAAAATAAGAAGGCATACATTGCATGGGAAGACAACGAAATTAGTTCATCATCCGACTCGGAGAGCGATGAAAGCGCAAAACTAGCACTTATGGCTACACATAACTCCGAAGATGAAAATGACGAGGTTAGTACTAAATTTTCTCTTTATGATAATGATGCACAAGAAGCCATAAATGAACTCTTAAATGAATGTAAGGTCCTATGTAAAACAATTTCTTCACAAAAAAGACAAATAACATCTTTAGAAGAAAAAGTCGATGTTATGGAAAAAGAGTCAAAAGATGAAAAACAAAAGAAAGCAAGTGAAGAAAAACAAGAGTTGGTATGTAAAAATTGTGAATCACTTTCATTCCAAATTGTTCAATTAAAAAGAGTCTTATAAAGATATGAGAAAAGACAAATTGGTTTAGAAGCGGTCCTTAGACAACAAAGATATTCAAATGACAAAAGTGGACTTGGTTATTCAAAATTTTCTAAACCAAGCTCTAGTAAAACAATCTTTGTTAAGGCTAGTGACCAAACTTCTAAGAAAAAAGTGAACAAACCTAGGAATGTGCATCCTTATCCTAAAAAGAAAAGAACTCCCATCAAGAAGAGATTTCCTAAAAAGAAATCATATGTTCCTAGATATAAAAGCAATTTTGTTCCTACTTGTTTTTATTATGGTATTATTGGCCATACACCTAATGCTTGCTATGTAAGAAACTTTAGTGTTGCAAGTGGGCATTATGTGTGGGTAAAGAAAGGTACTAATTATGAAGGACCCAAGGCTATTTGGGTACCTAACAAAACTTAATTTGTTTTGTAGGTTTGCTTGAAGACCACTTCAAATCTATGGTATCTTGATAGTGGTTGTTCGAAGCATATGACCAGAGATATAAACAAATTTTCAAGTCTAGTGCTTAAGGCCAAGGGTTATGTTACTTATGGAGATAACAATAAAGGAAAGATTCTTGGCGTAGGCAATGTTGGTGCACCACCTTTCACAACAATTGAAGATATGCTTTATGTTGAAGGCTTAAAGCATAACCTTATTAGCATAAGCCAACTATGTGACAAAGGATTCAAAATCAAGTTCACTAAAGATGAATGTTTGATAGAAGACGAAGTCACTAATGAGGTAATGCTTAAAGGTAATAGAATTAACAATATTTTTATGATTTCCCTTGATAACACTTCTTTGAAGGTTAAATGTCTTATGGCAAGCAATAATGATTTGTGGCTTTGGCACAAAAGAATTGCTCACATTCACATGGAGCATTTGAATAAATTAATTAAGCATGATTTAGTTATTGGACTACCAAAGATAAAATATGTCAAAGATAAGTTGTGTGATGCATGTCAAAAGGGGAAACAAACCAAGTCAACTTTCAAATCTAAAGATGTGGTGTCCACTTCAAGGCCACTACAATTGTTGCATATGGACTTATTTGGTCCATCAAGAACAAGAAGCTTCGGAGGTAATGTATATGCTTTAGTTATTGTTGATGATTTCTCTAGATATACTTGGACATTCTTTTTAGTGCAGAAAAGTGATGCATTTAAGGCGTTCAAGAAATATGCAAAGCAAATCCAAAATGAGAAGTCACTTTCAATTGCCTCCATAAGAAGCGACCATGGTGGAGAATTCCAAAATGCTTCCTTTGAAGAATTTTGTGAAGAACATGGAATATCTCACAACTTCTCGGCACCAAGGACTCCTCAATAAAATGGAGTGGTGGAGAGAAAGAATAGGTCATTGGTGGAACTTGCAAGAACAATGCTTAGCGATTCAAATCTTCTAAAATACTTTTGGGCGGATGCGGTGAGCACAACATGTTTTGTAAGTAATCGTGATAACATTAGACCTATTCTAAAGAAGACCCCCTATGAACTTTTCAAAGGGATAAAACCAAACATTGCTTATTTTCACATTTTTGGATGCAAATGTTTTGTCTTAAACAATGACAAAGACAATCTTGGTAAGTTCGATGAAAAATCAGATGAAGGTATATTTCTTGGTTATTCTCTTACAAGTAAGGCTTATAGAATTTATAATAAAAGAACTTTAACAATTAAAGAATCTATGCATGTTAAGTTTGATGAATCTAACCCCTCCAAGGAGGATATTATTTTATGTGATGATGATGATGATGAAATTGTAGAAGTTCCCCAAGAAGATACTTCAAGAGAGAATCAAGTGGAACTCCAAGAAGAATCAATTCAACAAGAGTCAAATTTAAATGATCTACCTAAGGAATTGAGGACTCATAGAGATCATCCAATTGACAAAGTTATTGGTGATATTAGTCAAGGTGTAGCAACAAGGTTAAATCTTAAAGATGCTTGCTTAAATATGGCGTTTGTCTCACAAATTGAACCTTCCAAAGTTGGTGAAGCCTTAAGTGACGATCATTGGATTATTGCTATGCAAGAAGAGTTAAACCAATTCAAAAGGAATCAAGTTTGGGAACTTGTTCCTAGACCAAGTGATAAACACATCATTGGTACAAAATGGGTGTTTAAGAACAAACTTGACGAGAATGGAATAATTGTTCGAAACAAAGCAAGGTTGGTTGCACAAGGTTACAATCAAGAAGAAGGTATTGATTTCGAGGAAACATTCGCTCCGGTTGCAAGGTTAGAAGCTATCCGTTTATTACTTGCTTATGCGTGTTCATTAAATTTTCAACTATATCAAATGGATGTCAAAAGCGCATTCTTGAATGGCTACATCAATGAAGAAGTCTATGTCAAACAACCCCGGGGCTTTGAAGACTTCAAGAATCCTTCACATGTCTTCAAATTAAAGAAAGCTCTTTATGGCTTAAAGCAAGCACCAAGAGCATGGTATGATCGTCTTAGCAATTTTCTTTGTGAAAAGGGATTTGTAAAAGGCAAAGTTGACAAGACATTGTTCATTAAGAAAGCAAAAGACAATACTTTATTAGTCCAAGTCTATGTTAATGACATCATATTCGGTTCAACGAATGAAGATCTTTGTAAACAATTCTCATTAATGATGCAAGGAGAGTTTGAGATGTCTATGATGGGAAAGATGAATTACTTTCTTGGACTTCATATCAAACAACTAAAGGACGGTATATTCATCAACCAATCCAAGTATTGCAAAGAATTGTTGAAAAGATTCGACATGGATAGTTGCAAGGCTATGGCTACACCAATGGGATCCGGAACCTATGTTGATCAAGATGAATCGGGTGCTTCCATTGATATTACGAAGTATCGAGGTATGATTGGTTCTTTATTATATTTGACGGCAAACCGTCCTGACATAATGTTTAGTGTGTGTTTATGTGCCCGTTTTCAAGCAAATCCAAAGGAGTCACATCTCACCGCTATGAAAAGAATCATGAAGTATCTCAAGGGAACGACGAACGTTGGTCTATGGTATCCAAAAGGTAGTATGTGTAATTTAGTTGGTTATTCTGACGCGGATTATGCAGGTTACAAAACTGATAGAAAAAGCACGAGTGGAACATGTCACATCCTAGGAAATGCATTGGTATCTTGGTCTTGTAAGAAACAAGCGTGTGTCGCTCTAAGCACGAATGAAGCAGAATACATAGCAGCAGGAAGTTGTTGTGCACAAATTCTTTGGCTAAAACAACAATTGAGTGACTATGGAATCAATCTAGGATGTATACCACTTCGATGTGATAACACAAGTGCTATCAATATTACAAAGAATCCGGTCATGCACTCAAGAACCAAACACATAGACATTCGACATCATTTTTTACGTGATCATGTGCTTAAAGGAGATGTTGAAGTCTCATTTGTGGATACACATAATCAACTAGCGGACGTCTTCACAAAACCGCTCGCAAAAGAACCATTTTACAAGATTCGAAGAGAACTTGGCATATTAGACGAAGGTGACGTTTAAATCTACAATATTTATTCATTATATAATATAATGAAGCCAAGGTACACATTATTTCAAATTTTTATGGTTGTCAAGTTTTTTTTGAAAAATTGAATTTTATGCTAAAATAACTTATTTTCACTTATTTATACTCTTAAAATTATTTTTATGAATTTTCTGGTTTATCACAAGTTGCATAATGTTGTATTCTAACATGTCATGGTGTTACATTTTTTATTTCATTAGCATACTAATAATTATGCATTTGCTGTTTTTTTAGTGTGTTAATCGATTAACCACCTGCCTTTGCAATTATGTTAATCGATTAACACTGTAAGTATTTACTCAAATTATTGGTCTGTTAATCGATTAACCAAGTGATGTTGGGTTTAAGTTAATCGATTAACCCTGTAGCATCTTCAAAAAAAAATTACGTAAATTTTCATAAATACTGATTTTTTGTGTTTTGTTAAGATGTGCTTTATGTGATTTTGTGTGGTCCATGTGTTAAATAAGTGCTTTTATGACAAAGTCAAACTCACTTTGGTACTCTTCATCTATCTTAACTCATCTTTACTACCTATTAATCTCATTCAAAGTCATTCAACCACCCTCTTTAAAACCCCACTCATCAAAACCTCTTTAAAATCTCACCAAATCTCACAACTCATATCCTCCAAACCCTTCTCTCTCAAAATCCGGAAATCATTTTCACAAACTCAAACTTTCAACCATGGTTTCCTCAAGAAGAGCAAAAGGAAAAGGAAAAATGGGAGAAGAAAGTTCTCATCAAGAAGAAGCTGCTCCAACCACTAAACAAAGAAGGCTTACGTTTGAGTTCCGGAACAGACTTTTGATGCCGGTAAAATATGTTCTCCTATCATCTTTTCTTGCTGATAGTTTTGATTTTCCGGATTTGTTGAAGCATCACAAGTTAGATAGTTTTGTGTCTGAGATAGGTCCTGTTTATCCTGATCTAGTAAAGGAATTTTATTCTAATTTGCATGTGGGTTTGGATGAGTTTGATGACCACTGTTTAACTTCTAGAGTTAGGAACACAGATGTTTGTGTTGATGCTAAAACTTTTGGAGATTATTTTGGATTGTTCACTGAGGTATAGATTATCAAACAAGGGTTTACTCCACAAGCTAATGGATGGAAAGACTATAATAAAATGGATTATTACTTTTGTCTCTCGAGAGTGAATCAAGTTGATGTTATGGGTAGACAAAGTCATGCCTCTTCTAGAGTTTTGCTTTATTCGAAGAACTTGTCGGTAACAGATAGAATGTTACATTATGTAATTGCGTATGTGGTGCTGCCCAAACATTCAAACCATGCTCAAATTACCGATCCAGAATTACAAGCCATTTTTGCCCTTAAGAATGGATTAGAGGTGAATTGGGCATGTACGGTAATGTATCATATGTTCTACCAACAAAATTTGAGTGGTGGACTACCTTATGGGAGGATAGTTTCAAAGCTTCTTGAAAAACTTGAAATACTTGTCGAAAGAGAACCAAAGGTTGAGATGAGTTCTAAAGATTGTGAAATTAGTGCTTCTACATGTTTACGGAACATGGGCATCGTCAAGAATCGACAAGGTTTATATGTGTACAAAGATGTTGCTCCAACTTTCACTCCTCCACCAGCTCCGGAAGGTGGATATACTAATGAAGCACTCTACAACAAGATGTGCTCATTGGAAGCAACAATGAACACACACTCTTTTGAAATGGCCTCCATTAAGAAATTATTGCTCAAGATGCCTAAATCCCGTCGCCGATATCCAAGGGTTGATGAAAGAGAGGAAGAGGTAGAGGATGAGGTGGAAGAAGATGGAGAGGATGAAGAAAACCATGAAATGTCGGAAAGTGACTAAATGTTGTTTTAAGGTTTCTAGTGTCTTTAGTTTCTTCTAGTATTTTGGTTATGTCTAGTGTTTAAGACTTTTTCAAGAATGTTGTGTTTTGTTTTGAATTTGTGTAAGACTTAAGTTAAATGTGTTGTGGGATCAAAATGGTTAATGTTATGTTTGTGCTTTATGTTGTTCAAAATTGTGTGTTCTAATATGTTTCAAATGTGGTATTTGTTGCATATGTTTTCACCATATCACTTTTAAATCTTTTCCCTCTCTTTTTGGTAATGACAAAGGGGGAGAAGCAAAGCATGTGTATTTTCTAACAAAATTTTGCAGCAAAGAATTGTTTCAAAAAATTCCTCCAAGCATGTTTTTAGGGGGAGCTTACATTTAGGGGGAGCATTGCTTTTGTTAGAAAAAGCAAAGTTGAAATAAATTTTTTTCAAGAGAAGAGTTGTCATCATAAAAAAGGGGGAGATTGAAGAATCAAGATTCTCAAATATGTTTTGATGAAGACAACAACATTATAAAATCTATTGAAGATCAAAAAGGAATTAATTCAAGTCAAGTATCAAAGCTTCAAGTATTCATCTATATCAAAAAGTCTTGAAGAATTTCAAATAAGTCATCATAATCAATAAGGTATATGAACTCAATTTATTCTTGAATATACAAGTGTTCATATCATCAAGTATACTTGGCATGGATCATCTAAAAAATTGTTTTTGATGCATGGCAACTTTTGGACATTAACACCCTTTTGTAAAGGTGTTTAGTGGCATATATAAACTCATAATTTCAGATTTTCTTCTCACCTTCTTGCATAAAATTTTAAAAACATCTTTATTCTCTAAAATCTTTGATTTTCTCAAGTGTAAAAAGTCAGAATTTTCTAAGAGTGAAACCTTGTCATTGAACTTTCATCTCAGCCATTATAGTTTCATTCTTGCATCCTAAAACACTTGTATATTCTGAATAAAGATTACTTGTACAAGAAGAAGATCAATCTTTAGATTGATACATTGAAGATTCAAACTTTCTGCACACATACAAAATTCAGATTTGTGATATTTTGATTACAACTTATTTTTAGGATTGTTAAAGATAAGTTTGTAAGGTTTTTCCTTGTGATCCGGATTGTGGATACAAGAGGTCTATTTGTGAGATATTTATTCTCGATTGGACTTTAAACATTTGTAAATCCAAGAGGAGTGTTCTTGGTTGTTAGAGTGGTATAGTAAGACATAGTTTTGTCTTGTCTAGGAATCTAACATTATAGTAAAATTCTCTTTCAAGTTGAAAGGGGAGTGGAGTACTCTCGACGTGTGAGGGGAACCACTATACGTATCGGTGTTCATTTACTTTCCGCATTTACCATTTCAACACTTAGAAATCTTTAGGAAAGTAAAAATCATAAATCGTCAAAAATCGGGATAATCTTCTAAGAACCTAAATCACCCCCCCCCCTCTTAGGCTCACATATAACTTACACTGATCAGACACCGGTCTCACACTGTCACGCTGTTGACCGGTATCTGAACGTATCGAAATTACAAATGCAGAAAATTCATCGAATATGGGTGTCACATTGTCGCGCTGTTGACCAATATCTGAGTGTTTTCACTGTCATGCAAACCCTTTGAATTTTGACTCTTAAAAATTGAAACCAGAAAAATAAGTTAACATTAAAATTATACGCCAATTAAATATACTGAGTCCCATTAGAACGACAGTCCTAACACCCGGACTCTAGTAATTTAGTCGGACATGGTTGCGGAAACAAACATGCAATTATCAATGTTCAATTCAGACAAAAACATCAGAAATAATTTAAAACAATTAATAAAGGGTTTTTGCATATGAATTAACGGAATAAACCAGGAATCCAGAGCAAGAACAATAGAAATGCAATAATAAGGCAGGAATTGTAAAAGACTCAAAATAAAAACGAAAAATTAAAGGCAATTGTAAATTAAATAAACTTGAAATAAAAACTGAAATTAAATTGAAGGCAAGATTATTGATCCAAGAAAGTTACAATTGTGGAAACTTAAACTCTAGAACTAATGGTGCAGTAGTCCCCTGATGTGTGAAACTACCACTTTTTGGCATTGAATATATGCTTAAAACTAAAACTCTGAAATTGTACAAGACTTAGATACCCAAAAATCTATCAAAAATACCTATTTGTAGTGTTACAAGTGAATAACATTAGGTCAAAACATGTAAAAATCGTGGGGAGAAAAAATAGGTGGAAGTGAGAGAACACTGAGACAAACTACTACTATTTTTTAGAAAACTAAGTGCATGGCGGACGCCATGCACTGTGGTGGTCGCCACAAGTGTAATTTGGTGATCATGGCCAGCTATCATAAGGTGGCGGACACCATGGGCCCTGTGGCGGGCGACATGGGTCATTAACCATGTCTCTTTGCTCTTTTCTTGCTCATTTGTGGGTCCCATGCTAGCCTAGTCATGGCTAGCATCATGACAAACGCCATGTAGGTTGCCACCAGTGTATTTTCTCCGTTTTGCATCATTTTTGTCTGGTTTCTTCGTGTATTAACTTCTACTATAAAGTACCTGAAACATACACAAACTAACAGCATAACACTACAAAATATGGTACAATGACACTAAAACGTATGCAAATCGATTCAAAATGAACTATGTATTTTAGTGTTATCAACGAGATAGATTAGAAAATACCTCATTAGAGTCAGAATCAGATTCATATTCAAATTCTGGTTGCGTCTTATCTTCAGATGCTTTTGTGCGTGACATTAGCGCCACGTTAGTTTACTCTTCCTTAGAGTCATCTCTTGAGGATTCAAAGTCATCCTAGGTAGCCACCAGACCTTTCTTCTTTCCTCTGAAGTATTTCTTCTTCGTTCTCTATTTCTTCAGCTTGGGTTCATTCTTGTAGTGACCTGGCTCCTTGGACTTAAAGCAGGTAATGTCTTTGCCAGCACCAAACTTCTTCTGTCCACATGTAGACTCAAAGTGACCACCTATTCTTGTTTATCCTTTGAACTTGCTTTGTCTTTTCTTCAAGAGTTTATTAACTCTTTTGGAGAGAAGAGACAACTCATCTTCTTCTTCAGAATGTTCTTCAAGTTCTTCTACTTATTCAGCTTGAAAGGCTTTAGTCTTTTAAGACTTTCCCATAGATTTCAGACCCATAAATTTAGTTTTTCTTTGAGTCTCATCCTCTTCAAGCTCTATCTAGTGACTTCTCAAAGAACTTATAAGTTCTTTAAGAGTAATGTTGTTTAGATCTTTAGACAACTTCAACGTGGTTACCATAGGCCTCCATCTCTTGGGTAAGTTTCTAATAATCTTCTTAACATGATCTGCAGTAGAGTAAACTTTGTCCAGAACCTTCAATCCTACAACTAGAGTCTGAAACCTTGAGAACATGTTCTCAATTGTTTCATTATCCTCCATTTTGAAGGCTTCATACTTCTGTATCAAAGCAAGCACCTTGGTTTATTTCACTTGAGCATTTCCTTCACGAGTCATCTTGAATGAGTCAAATATAGACTTAGCTGTGTCTTTATTTGTGATCTTCTCATACTCAGCATAAGATATATCATTCAATAGAATAGTTCTAGATTTATGATGATTCTTATAATCTTTCTTTTGTTGCTCAATCATCACTTTCTAGCTTGTTACCACTGTTATCAATAGGATGAGTGTAGCTGCCAACTACCTGTAGCGAGCGATTTTGGACGCGGTTCTTAAGCGCTGGTCGCTCTCTGCGGTTGAGCTTGAACTACAGGTCGATTCATTTTTTATCCTATTGTGAGCTGAATAAGGAAGGGAAATAGATGTCTCCAATTAACCCTACTTTGCATACTGAGTTTAAACAGCGGTCTGTTAGGTTACGGATGCTATCAATGTGGGGGGCCTTTGTACTGGTTATTTGTATTTTCGCCAATACTGTTTTCTTTCTTTTTTACCTGGGTAGAAGGTTTCTGGCGGGGAACAAGGATTAGGATGTTAGGACTGATGCTTTTGAAATACTGCTTTTGATTGATGGAGATATGGGATTTAGGTTTTTTGTTGATTGCGCTCGCTAAGATATTTTCTTTCGATCTTATGCCTACGTATTCCCGTTTACCGAAACAGGGAAATCAGAGCGTTCGTAGTTCCTCCTATTCTATGGGAGGAAATTGGTGTTTTTGGTGTCTTGTTCAAAGCCCAAGACGTGAAGCGAAAGGTAGTTTGTATCTTGTTCAAAGCCCAAGATGTGAAGCTGAAAGGTCTATTTGTGTCTTGTTCAAAGCCCAAGACGTGAAGCTGAAAGACCTCGACTTTAGAGAGAATTTGTCATCTCTAAAGAGGGGAGAAGGAGAATTACTTTAACTGGGATACGCGGATCCGAGCAATGCCATAATTTCCGAAGAAAGGGTTTTAACCTGAAGGAGAAGACTTTAACTCAGTGTAGAGCAATGCCATCTTTCCTTAGGAATTTCTCATGCTAAAAGAGGGACAGTGGCGTGGATATAGATGATCCAGAGGCTTGCCGCTTACAGCGATTAGATGAAGGGAAAGGAGTTGTTGATGTTTGTATACTGTGAACGAGGCACAGCTTTGATGCTAAAAGGTTAATTGGATTAACCAGTGGTTTTCTTATACAAAGCCTAAGAGGAGGCTAATTTCCGCTAGGAAAATCATTATACAAAGCCTAAGAGGAGGCTAATTTCCGCTAGGAAAATCATTATACAAAGCCTAAGAGGAGGCTATTTTGTGTCTCGTACAAAGCCCGAGAGAGAGGCTAAAAGTTTTTGACCCGACGATAGAGTCTTTGTGTCTCGTACGAAGCCCGAGATGGAGGCTATTATTTGTTTGACTCAACAGGAGAATCTTTTATACTCAACAAGAGAGTGTTTTTGTATCTCGTACGAAGCCCGAGATGGAAGCTAAAAGTTTTGACTCAACAAGAGAGTCTCTGTATCTCGTACGAAGCCCGAGATGGAGGCTAAAGCGTTGTTTGACTCCGCTAGGGAGAGTCATTGTACAAAGCCCAAGAGGAGGCTATGTCAGTTAAGTGACAGGTCCAGTATACTGATTTTGAAAGAGAAAATCAGTTCTTATATGAGCATCATTGTACTCATGGGTTAGATCTGAGGATCGGGGTGGTCTCCTTTTCTTTGAGGAAACTCGAAATCCAAAGGGTGTTGAGACTGTCCGAGTCTACGGTTTCTTCCTATCTAACGAAAGGGTCACTTGAGAATGTCTTTTGAGACTCAAGGAAGTTAGACTGTCCATGTCTAGAGTTTTATCTTTTGTACTATGCTTTGAGAAACAGTAGTAGACTCTATGAAAGGACTGTTCTATGAGGATGACTAAGTTCTGTTCCTATACCTCTAGGAGGTCGTCGGGACAATTTGTACGAAGCCCAAGAGGAGGCTGGAAACTTTTAAGAAGCCGACGGGTCCTTGTACAAAGCCCAAGAGGAGGCTATCATTCCCGGAGGAAGAGATCATTATACGAATCCTAAGACGAGGCTGTGAATACTTCTAAGAAGTCGTAGGGTCCTTGAATAATGCCCAAGAGGAGGCCGATGCTTTTAAGAAGCCCGTGGGTCTATCATCTCCTTTCCATTAGGAGAGATAACTCTTTTAAAGATAAAAACCACTGGTAAACGTGCGAGGTTTACTATCCAGCGACTTTTAGCTTTTGAAGAGGGTTCCTTAGTTAAGGTCCAAGATTATGACCATAGTGGGTACCCAAACCCCGAGACATTCAAGGCAAGTTATCCACAAGGAATAGATCAAGTCAGGAAAGTTCGAGAATTTGGAAGAAACTCAAAGATGCCATTCACGGAGAATACATTCATCTTGGGGAGTAGAGCTTCTTGACGATTCCTAAGGAGGACAGCCGAAGAGAAGACTGTATCTGGTGCTCCTATTGGGGATCTAGGCGTCTATTTCTACGAATAAATGAAACGGCGTCACCTAGTTCTAGACGTAGTAGCCGGGGAAACTCGAAATATCTATACTATTATTACACAGTAGATATGAGTTTATGAAAGGAGACTTACAGTGAGCAGCCCCACAATACAGTTTATAATATGAAAGCAGTAAATGAAAGCGATAACCACTTACTCGGTTGGAGTGCTTCCATGCTGTTTGGTTAGTTGTTCAACAAAGAAAGATTGAAAACAACAGTATATTCAAAATCAAAGGAGAAAGTGCTTTGAAAAAGAAAGATTTGGGGCTTACAGCTCAAGGAGAGGCCCAGGGTTTTATCAGTGAGCGCACTGTTTGACTTTGTACAGCGGGACTTATACAAGTGACTGGGACCCAAAAAGGTTTTCTGTATAAAGGGATGGGTCTTACACTCTCTCAAGAGGCCCAAAAAGGTTTAAAGAAAAAAGAGTGGGGCTTATAACACGAGGGTAGGCCCAAATGATTTTTCGTTTAAAAATGGCGATCGCGCCGAGGTTTTCTTTTAACGCAGAGGGACTTATATAATAAGTGAGGCCCAAAATGTTTTGGTTAAAAGGGGGATTGGGTCTTACACTCTAATAGAGGCCCAAAGTGTTTTGAATGGGTCTTATAGCTCAAGGAGAGGCCCAGATGATTTTTATTTTTAAACGGGCGACGATCGCGCCGTTTACTTGTACAGAGGGACTTATACAATGAGTGAGGCCAAAAAAGTTTTTGTACAAGGGGGGATAGGTCTTACACTCTCTCAAGAGGCCCAAAGAGTTTTGAAAATGATTTATGAGGGTTGAATTAATCCAGAACCCTAATTTGTTTTCAAAATGTATTTAATTGAATAAAAATTTAATTAAAATGATCAAAAATTGTTTAACACATGGAAAACAAATTGTGATCTTGGATTAATGCTTCAAAAATTAAGTATTGACCTACAAAATAATTAGAAAGCATTAAAAGTTGCAAAATCAATGTAGAAAAAATATTTAAAATGCCAAAAACAATCAAAATATTAATTCTTTACAAAAATATCAATTATATGAAATAAATAATATTTTTGGGATTTTTTGTGAAAATAAAATATTTTAACATTTTTGTGAATTATTAAAAAAATAATCAACTCAAAATCATTAAAACTCAGAGAGAAATTAATTTTTGAATCAATTAAACAAAATCACAAAATTCAAATATTTGAATTTATGAAAAATGGCGCCAAGAACAGCTGAAGAACACGCGCGTGTTCTTGGTTTCTCAGATTTACATTTTCTATCCAATCTCCATGAATACGTAATCATATCATGCAATCCACATATCATTATGCTCGTCTCAACCTCACGATCATGTCTATGTACTTTAATTTCATTTAAATTAAACATACAACAAGAAATCACGAAGAGACCTCAAGAACCCTAATTTCTGCATGAAGGCTAGGATTTTTGATACACGATTCAAACAATGCAATTAATTGAGGGAAAACATTCCATGCATGATTATGAACATATGGCCAAATTATTGTGCGAGGAAATATGCATAGATTGAGAGATGACCAAGTATGTGCTTACCTCTAGGCCGTGACAGCAAGTTCAAAGTGATTTTTGATTTGGAGGTGTTACAGATGAGTGGTGATGATCTGAACAGCTTCCCTACACCCTATGGATTGTGTTTGGATGGTTGGACTTGTTTGAAATTGGCTGGATCATTTTGTGGTACCTCAGCTGCACTTTGGTTAAAACCTTGAGCAACCAGCTGGTGATTTTGTGAAATTGATGTATAAGAAGTAATCTAAGTGTTTGATCAGCTCATATGTGATGTATGTGAGGTGTGTGAGTGATTGGTTTGATTGGAATTGCTCTCAAACTCAAAACCCGATAGTGACTTGCCTTAGAAGGCAAAATTGGAGTGAAAGAAGAGATTTTGAGGAAAGCATCTGTTAGATGGCTTTGGTGTACTCAAACTGACCATAATTGAGCTCTATTTATAGTAGAGCAAGTTTGTTTTGCAAGGAATAGTGCATGGCAGCTGGTGAGTAGGTTTGGCCAATGTTGGCAAATGAAAATCCAAGTTTCCTCTAGCCATTGACTAGAGGTTAGGGCACAGAGCTTTGGTCCCCTTGGTCTTGGATAAGTCTTGACTGATTTCAGATGAGAATGGCTCATTCCATGCCACCTTGATGGCTCCATTGAATGCCTCATTCCAAATTTGAAGTCTTGTCCCTATTTTGGCCATTCTAGGTTCAACATGCTATTTCTTGTTCCATGGACTTTGGAGGCTTGGCTCAGTGATTGTCCCCTTTAGATTTAATCCTCTGAGGTGTCCAAGTGGATAGGAGCAATTGAATTTGGCTGATTTTGGCAAATCGACCAAAGTTGCAAATTCTGCCTTGCCTTGACAGATTTCAGCAAGGCAACTTGGCAATGTTGTATCTCATGGTGTAGGTTGAATTTGGCAATGTTCTTGGCCATTTTGGAAAGCTCTTACATGATACAACAACTGTTTGAATAAGTTTGGTTTTGATCTCTTTTGATTCCAAGTGAAAAATCCCCCTACATTTGGCAAAAGGTGAGGCAGAATCTGACTTAGTGAAAATTTCACTAAGTGTTGGAAAAAGTGACATTTTCACTTTTCAGCCACTTTGATCATTCCATAACTCAAAATCCTTAATGAATTGGAATGACTTGTAGTTGAAGTTTTTGTAGGTGATAATGAGGGCTAAAAATCCATCTTTGGATGAGAAAAAATGGCCTTGTGGTTTAGGAGTTATGGTCCTTCAAAGTTGGTACCTTTGCCACTTTATTTTTAACTTAGAAAAATTTCTAAGTTTTATGGTTACCCCTTTTACAAGTTATCTCACTTTTCTTGATTTTTTTTTATGAATGATGATTCAAATCATACATTAACATCATTTTAGGGTTAAAAATCCATTTTGGTGAAAAATCTCAAAAAGTCAAAGTTGACTTTTGTGCACAGTTGACTTTTTATCAGATGAATTCCAAACTGTGCAATTCTTCAGGAAATCATGTCCTTGACCTAAATCAAACTTGATGGACATGTTCCATGGGTGTCATAGGGTATATTCAATCATGTATTAGGGTTTGGGAGCATGTCCTGGTCAAAAGTCAAAGTTACGGTTGACTTTTCCCTTAAAACCCTAATTGTGGTGCAGATGAAATTGAGACTTGTTGCTCAAACTTCTTGGATCAATCCATTGTTCCAAATGGATCAATATGGTATATTAGAGACCCTCAAATCATCTCTTGAGGTCTTGGCTCATGGTTTGTCCCAAAAGTCAACTTAGGGGTGAATTAGGTCAAGAAACCCTAATTCCTGATTTTTGATGAATGCATCCCCTGAGGCAAAATTGACTTGATGCATGGGTTCATGAGGTTCCATGAAGTATATTAGGTTATGTTTTGGATCATTGCCTTGTGCCCAGATGAAAATTTCCATCTGGAGGCCCTGGTCGACCAAAACCCTAATTTGGTGACACTGTCGATCTTGAGACTTGATCCACCTAGAAGGGAGCAGCCTTGTGCTTAATCCTTGAAGTGGGAGTCCTTTTTGATCCATTGTGGATGTTTAAGAGATTAGACAAGTTGAATATCATGTCATTTCTTGATTGATCCTTTGTCTAAGCACTCAGAGAGGGCTTGAAACCCTAATTTTGATTGTAGTGGATGCTCACCCATCTTTGGGGAGACTAATGAAGCATAAAGGTACATCCATATTGTGATGATGATTTTCACAATGATGGGAAATCTAAGTGGTCAAAATTTGGGGTATTACAGATGCCCCTATTTAATCTTCTTGGACCCGAAGGTGTGAATGACGAAGGGATTCGGGCATTCTGGGTGCAAGAGGATTAAATATCGGAATACCCGAAATTTTGATAGTGGTTATGAATGGTAGCTTACGCATTCATCTTCTTTAGCTAAGCAATGATGCTTAGAAAAGGTAAACTTCCCCTCGATCCTGGTTTCCTACCAAGAACTGGTCTCAGTCTCTTTTGAAATAAACTTCCCCTCGATCCTGGTTTCCTACCAAGGAACTGGTCTTAGTTTCTTTTGAACTTCCCCTCATTCTTGGTTTCCTACCAAGAACTGGTCTCAGTCTCTGAAATGAACTTCCCCTCGTTCCTGGTTTCCTACCATGGAACTGGTCTTAGTTTCTTTTGTCAACTTTCCCTCGATCCTGGTTTCCTACCAAGGAACTGGTCTTAGTTTCTTTTGAAATAAACTTCCCCTCGATCCTGGTTTCCTACCAAGGAACTGGTCTTAGTTTCTTTTGTCAACTTCCCCTCGATCCTGGTTTCCTACCAAGGAACTGGTCTTAGTTTCTTTTGAAATAAACTTCCCCTCGATCCTGGTTTCCTACCAAGGAACTGGTCTTAGTTTCTTTTGAACTTCCCCTCGTTCTTGGTTTCCTACCAAGGAACTGGTCTTAGTTTCTTTTGTCAATAAACTTTATTGACAAGGGACGCTATGTGTAGCGGTTTTCCTTCAAACTTCTCGCCGAATTTTCCTGGGGAGATGCCATTTGAGTAGAAAATGTTTTGTTGTCAGACTTGCTGGGGACCCCAGTCGTCTGAGTTGTAGAGTTGTACAAACTTCTCCGTTGGAGACGCCATTTGTTTCTACTGGGGAAAGCGAGTCTCTTGAGAGACTGTTTTCATTTGGGATCTTTCATCATACTTTTCTCGGGATCTTCCCGAAGAAACGCCATATTATGGGGTCCAATTTTGAGGTTCCAGTGACCTTCTCATCAGTGGTTTTTCGGAGCAAAACTGGCGTGCTGCCGAATCTCTGATCACGAGGCTTTCTCTGTGGATTTTCCTTAATCCGGGAAAGCAAGGATATCATCTTTAATGGCGAAGAGTGACATCTGTTGAAGGTTCTCTGATCTTTCAGAGGTTCAAATTATCAAAGTGGTCACGTGCCGACTCTGATCTAAAGATACACTGGTGGCGAGATTGTGCAGACGCAACACTTCCCGACGAGGAAAGAACTGACAAACTCGATTGAGAAAACTGTTTATCACTAGGGGACAAGACCGGCTAGAGTGATAACGATGCAATATGAAATGTAAATGCAAATAAAAAATGCATGAAGTACGTATGTATATGCTGACAAAACAGACGCGACATACAGACTAATGGATGAACACAATTGGATACTCGGCCATCGCGGGGCGAAGAAGTACCGTTGGTTCGAAATAGCAATTCCACCTTGCTTAGGAGAGATAGTCCCGTTGGGAGCTATGTTGATCGGGCTTAGGAGATGAGAACTCGGCCGAGGCGTGTCAGACGAAACAAGGTCTCTGACACAGTTGATCCCTTCATTCAGGCATACTGGCTTAGAATGAGTACTTTGATTCTGCACTTTGAAGTCCGCTTACTTCGGGAGAAGCGATCGATGTTCTTCTGATGTTCAACAGTCAAAAGAAATGCCATCTTTAATTTAAAAGCAGAAAAAGTTTAACAAGTAAATTTATTTTTGTTTTATTTCAAGAATCGCTGATTAAGTTTAAACAACGTCGTTCTGTAAAGCTAAAACAAGTAAAGAATTACAAACAAAAGCACAAGGGCTCAAATTTTATTGATAAGATAGAGATCAGCCAAACGCGTGATTCCATAGAGTATTTACAAACTTTAGAAAATGGTAATTTACAGGGAAAAGGGCTACGTTGAAACATAACGACCACTATCCTTCTACCAACTTTGAATTCGGGACATCCTGAGCTTCTGTCGAAGATGACCTTGACTGGAGTTTTCCTGACGGATGATGATGCAACTGCTGCTGAGGGACTTGCCTCTGTTAAACATAGTTACTTGCCATTATCCCTAACTTTTACCTGGATTGTACTATGAGATTTCCAATCCATCGGGATGATTCTTTTCATGTCTCTAACTTTTGCCTGGACCGCCCTTTCGGGTTTTCAATCCACCGAGACGTTTTTTTTAGTTTTAGGCGAAGTATTTCTTGACTACATCAACATTCGTGGGGTAGGCAAATTCCTCTCCGTCCATGATTGCAAGTCTCAAGGCGCCGCCTGAGAAAGCTTTCGTGACCACATAGGGGCCATCATAATTTGGGGTCCATTTGCCCCGAGAATCAGTGAGAAATGATTGTATCTTCTTGAGCACAAGGTCTCCTTTCCTGAAGACACGAGGTCGGACCTTTTTGTCGAACACCCTCTTCATTCTCTGTTGATACAACTGACCGTGGCATAGTGCCGTGATTCGCTTCTCTTCGATCAGGTTCAGGTAGTCGTGTCGACTTTGACACCATTCAGCTTCGGTGAGCTTCGCTTCCATCAATACCCGGATTGATGGGATCTCTACTTCTATGGGGAGCACTGCCTCCATGCCATATACTAGAGAGAAAGGGGTTGCCCCTGTTGAAGTACGGACAGATGTGCGATAACCATGAAGAGAAAAGGGTAGCATTTCGTGCCAATCTTTATAGGTTACAACCATCTTTTGAACAATCTTCTTGATGTTCTTGTTAGCCGCTTCTACCGCTCCGTTCATCTTGGGTCGGTAGGGAGATGAGTTATGGTGTTCGATCTTGAACTCTGCACACAACTCTTTCATCATCTTATTGTTCAAGTTAGATCCATTATCAGTAATGATCTCGCTTGGAACACCATAACGGCAAATGATGTTGTTTTTGATAAATCGGACCACCACTTGTCGGGTTACATTGGCGAATGACGCTGCTTCGACCCACTTGGTGAAATAGTCAATGGCTACCAGGATGAACCGATGTCCGTTTGAAGCCTTGGGCTCAATCATACCAATCATATCGATTCCCCATATGGAAAATGGCCACGGGGAAGAAAGAACTTTGAGATGTGATGGCGGTACATGAATTTTATCGGAGTATATCTGACACTTGTGACACCTCCTCATGTACTTGTAGCAGTCGGATTCCACGGTCAACTAATAATACCCGGCCCTGAGAATTTTTCTCGCCATTGTGTGTCCGTTGACATGAGTGCCAAAGGATCCTTCATGAATTTCTTTCATGAGCATGTCTGCTTCTGGTCTGTCGATGCATCGGAGCAAGACCATGTCAAAATTTCTCTTATAAAGAGTGTCGCCGCTCAGGAAGAAGTTTCCAGCCAATCTTCTGAGGGTTTTCCTGTCTTTTCTGAGTGCCCCAGATGGGTACTCTTGTTTCTGAAGGAAGCATTTGATATCGTGATACCAAGGTCTGTCGTCTATGACTGCTTCAATTGCGAAGATGTAAGCGGGCCGTTCAAGGCACATTATGTCGATCTTAGGTATGTCATTCCATCGACCTACACTAATCATGGAAGAGAGAGTGGCTAATGCATCAGCCATGTGATTCTCATCACGAGGGATGTGATGAAAGTCGACTCTGTTGAAGAAAGGTAACAACCTTCTTGCATAGTCTTTGTAAGGAATCAATCCTGATTGGTATGTGTTCCAATCTCCTTTTATCTGGTTAATAACCAGGGCTGAATCGCCGTATACGTCCAAGTTTTTGATCCTTAAATCAATCGCTTCTTCGAGACCCATGATACATGCTTCGTATTCGGCCTCGTTGTTCGTACATTTGAACGTAAGTCTAGTAGTGAAAGGAATGTGGGAACCCTGAGGGGTAACAATGATTGCCCCAATTCCGTTTCCATAATGATTGACTGCTCCGTCAAAGATAAGTCCCCACTGGGAACCTGGTTCTGGCCCTTCACTGGGTAGCGGTTCATCGCAATCTTTCATCTTTAGATACATGACATCTTCGTCTGGGACGTCAAACCCGATTGATTCTTGATCGTCAATCGGTTGATGAGCCAAATGATCGGCTAAAATACTTCCTTTAACGGCTTTCTGAGCATGGTACTCTATGTCATACTCTGATAGTAACATCTGCCAACGGGCAATCCTTCCCGTGAGAGCAGGTTTTTCGAAAACGTACTTGATTGGATCCATTTCGGAGACCAACCAAGTAGTATGACGAATCATGTACTGGCGAAGACGTTTGGCTACCCAAGCCAAAGCGCAACAAGTTTTCTCAAGCATCGTGTACCGAGTCTCGCAGTCGATGAATTTCTTGCTTAAATAGTAAATGGCAGACTCTTTCCTTTTAGTTTCGTCTTGTTGGCCCAGTACACATCCCATTGAGTCCTCTAGGACTGTGAGGTAAATGATCAGTGGTCTTCCTTCCACTGGAGGTGATAGAATCGGAGGATTCAATAGATATTCCTTGATACTATCGAAGGCGGTTTGGCAATCTTCTGACCAAACGCAATCCTGGTTTTTTTTGAGTAATTTGAAAATTGGCGCACACGTCGCGGTCATAAGGAATATGAATCTGGAGATGTAGTTCAAACGTCCCAGGAATCCTCTGACTTGTTTTTCAGTTTTCGGAGAAGGCATTTCTTGAATGGCCTTGACCTTGTCAGGATCAACTTCAATTCCTTTCTGGCTGACGATGAACCCTAGTAATTTCCCCGAACGGACACCGAAGGTGCACTTGTTGGGATTCAAGCGGAGCTTGAATTTTCTTAGACGTTCGAACAATTTTGACAGATGTTCAACGTGCTCATCCTCTGTTCTTGATTTTGCAATCAAATCATCGACATATACCTCGATTTCTTTGTGTATCATGTCATGAAACAGAGTAGTCATGGCCCTTTGATAGGTTGCCCCGGCATTCTTCAAACCGAACGACATTACCTTGTAACAAAAGGTACCCCATGGGGTAATGAACGAAGTTTTCTCCATGTCTTTCGGCGCCATTTTGATCTGGTTATAGCCCGAGAATCCATCCATGAAGGAGAATACTTTGAACTTTGCTGTGCTGTCAACCAGCATGTCAATGTGTGGTAAAGGAAAGTCGTCCTTTGGACTTGCCTTGTTCAGATCTCTGTAATCAACACACATTCTGACCCTTCCGTCCTTTTTGGGAACGGGTACGATGTTGGCTAACCATTGAGGATATTCAGATGTAGCGAGGAACCCCGCGTCGATCTGTTTCTGTACCTCCTCCTTGATTTTGATGGCCATGTCCGGGTGAGTGCGTCTCAACCTTTGCTTTACTGGCGGACATTCTGATCTCAACGGTAAGTGATGTTCCACGATGCTGGTATCCAACCCTGGCATATCCTGATAGGACCAAGCGAATACATCGGGAAATTCTTTGAGAAGCTTTATCAAACCCTCTCTGGCAGTTGGACTTAGCAATGCTCCGATCCTGATTTCTTTTCTCTCTTTTTCTGAACCCAAGTTTACCGTTTCCAACGGCTCTTTGTGAGGTTCGATGGACCTTTCCTCTTGTCTGAGTAGTCGGGAGATCTCTTCTGGAATTTGGTCGTCATTTTCTTCTTCAGCCTCAAATACCGGGAACTCAAAGTTGGAAGAAGGCATTGGATCGTATGTTTCAACAGGGTATAAAACAAGCAATTTGCATGACGTGATGATTCGTGTTTAGAAGAGATAGAGAAAATGTAAGTGTGTGCAGTGTTTTGATTTTACTGCTTGTTTTTATTATTGAATGTTTTTTAGGATTACCATTTTCTGAAAAAGCAAAAAGAGAAAACAGCAATTAATGCGGAAATTACAGAACGACGTTATTTTATTAATGAACAAGTCGACTCTTGAAACTACAGCCCTATAAAACAAAACTCTGTCGCTTTGGGCAAAGCGAAGAGGGAAATTTACAGAAAACGAGCCCTATCAAAATATTCGTTTCACCTGGGCAGGGTGAAAGGTTAAAGATGGCAATTACTTTGACTGACGAACGACCTTCGGAACCTCGACGGTAACCCATTGGCGGCGAACTCCTCGATGAATCACAAAGTCTGGCACCTTCCTTGATTTGTCTTCAGAAATGACGCTGATTTCTGGTGGAGCAGGATCATTGGAATCTGTCTCCCAAGCAGAATTGTCGTAGGAGGATTCCTCTGTTGTATTTTGCATAGCATTTGTGCTCTCAGCTGTATCTCCCCATCCAGTTGGCTGGATATCTTCGAGCCTGATACGAGAGCTTTCAGGAGCGGTGTACTTGACCATATAGTCGTATTTTCCACTTGGTTGTCCCAGGGTGTCCCACACTTCTTTGGAACTGGAGGAGTCATCCCTCTCGATGACGTTGACCTCGGGAAAAGCATAGTTGATGAATTCTAGTCCTGCAAACGTTGCGAATTCATCTTCATGTTGAGTAGTTTCTGAATGACCTGAGTGTTGATCCCATGACATGGTGGGGACACAGGTATTCTGTTCAATGATGCTCAGCTGAGTTTCATTACTCGGCTGACTTTCTTGCCCCAAGTTTCCTGGGTAAGGCTGCCACATTGGCAGGCCATCCATCGGGCCATAGTAATTGTGGTCAAAGTTGTCTTTCATCGGAGTGTCCTCCTCTAATGAATTTGGCGGGGCACGACATCCTTCTGGATCACAATCTCCGTAGATCATTTTGACATCTGATCTTGGTATAAATCTTGGACTTTCTATAAGAAAGCAAAAAGGCATAGGCACCTCTTCCTGAGACATATAACCGTCCTCATTAAGATAGGACTTCCACTCTTCATCTGCGTCAGAGGGATCTTCCTCATTGATAGCATGAACTGTCTGAGACACTGGGTGAAGAAAACCTCCACTGTGGAAGAAGTTTTGAAGGGGATGAAGACTTTCATCGTTGGCGGCTGTCTGGGTACAGGTCGCAGAAAAACCAAGACCCTTCTTTATTTTATTGTCAATAGGAATGACAAGCCGTCCCCATCCTGTCGTATCGGTACTCTCGACCGCTTTGCTAGTATCTTTGTATGAAGAAATTGAAGTTCCTTCTTTGAACTGATTGTCCTTGCTCACCGATAGTGCTTGGAACTGAGTTCCAATAACCTCCTCGGGTTCCACACAAGTAGATGATGATAAGTTGCTCACAAGCAAGGCTTGTTCCCCACAAACCGTGACAAGTTGATCGTTCTTGACGAACTTTAGCTTTTGGTGGAGGGTTGAAGTAACCGCTCCAGCCTGATGTATCCAAGGTCTTCCTAACAAACAATTGTATGTTGCCCGGATGTCCATGACCTGGAAAGTGATTTGGAAAGTGTGAGGACCAATAGTTATGGGAAGATCAACTTCACCGATAACTATTTTTCTGGATCCGTCGAATGCTTTGACGACGACCTCGCTGACTCTCATCGGAGGGCCCTTGAATGATAATTGCATCAAGGTGGACTTCGGCATAACATTCAGGGCTGACCCTGTGTCTACCAGTACGTTGGCTAAAGCATCGCCCTGGCAGTTAACTGTGATATTGAGCGCCATGTTATGACGGCGACCCTCTTCAGGTAATTCCTCATCACTAAATCCCAAATTATTGCAGGAAGTGATGTTAGAGACAATGCTATCGAATTGTCTGATTGTTACATCCTGTTCCACAAAGGCTTGCTCCAAGACTTTCTGTAGAGCCTCTCTGTGTGCTTCTGAACTGAGTAATAGTGATAATACTGAGATCATTGAAGGAGTCTGTAACAGTTGATCAACAATGTTATATTCACTCCTTTGGATGAGCTTTAGCATCTCATCTTTGTCTTTTGAAAAGTCTGGATTACTAGATTGACCGACTGGTGGATCAGGAATTTCTGCCTGAAGTTCCTTTTCTTTGTTGGATTCTCCAACCCCTCGGTTGAAGATTCGACCGCTCCGTGTTACACGACTGATGTCTGCAATATTCACGACGGAGGGTAATGGAATTTCCTTTCCATTCTCAATTATTGTTGCACCGTATTTGTAAGGGATTGCCTTAGCTGATTCATACGGTAGTGACCCCGGTAGATAGATGACTATGGGAACCTTCTGATTTTTCTGACCATCATAAGTAACCTTGATCCGTTCCCGGTTAGGAACTCTAGATTCGTCAAGTAGAGGGATGATGGCAAAAACATCCCTGATCCTGTGATGACCAGAGATCGTGACAACATCCTCAACTTGCTCGGCAAGGTAGTTCGGTGACCAAATGATGGGTCCTGAACCTGGATATGGATGAATTTCTCCATGATCAATCTGACCCTGAAGAGCTGCTCTCACAAGGTAACACCCTTGGTTACTTTCCGAACAGACGCTACAACTGTCATAGTTGTGTGGTGGCACCTGGCCACGCCCACTTTGAATGCAATGTAACCTCACTAGGTTATCTTCCATTGATCGGACATCCTGACTTTGACGACGAGTAGGATTCCTGTGATTGATACTAATCTGCTGAGTATCTTCGTCCATATAGATTGGCATCCACCAGTGATTTAACAAGTGCTGAAGTGCCTCCTGGACAAGGGTACAACCTCGATCGTTTTCACAACCTGCTTTACAGTTTTGATAATCATGTGATATTAAGAATCCAAGCTGGACCTGCTCAGCATGTAACTCTACCAGGTTGGTATTCATCACGCGAATGTCAAAGATCTGAACCATGTTGATTTGATAGGAGTTCCTATCATGGTATTCTTGGATCCATCCAAGATCCATCTGACGTTGGAGGGCCTCTTGTATGAAAGAGCGTCCCTGTTTGTTTACCGAGCAAATCAGACAGGAACTGTAATCGTGCCGTGGCAGATTATGATACTGGCTTTGCCTTGAGTGCATTGCCACCAAGTTGTCATTCATCGCACGGATGTCGTGGTTTTGAATGACGCTGGAATTCGTGTAAACCATGTTAACTCCACGAACTCGGTGCTCTTGGATCCATCCAAGATCCATTTGTTCCTGTAGAGCTGCTTGCACTACAGAACATCCCTGGTTGTCTTTAGAGCAGATATCACACTGGTGATAATTATGAGGTGGCACATGGCCATATCCACTCTGTCTACAATGCATCTTGACCAGATTGGTCTTTAACAAGAGTACATCATGAATTTGATAGACATTGTTAGTCTCTTTCTCAATCAGATTGACTGCAGCTTTCTCATGTTGAGGCAGCGGGTTCGTAAGAACATTAGGATTCGTATCTTTGAAAGATAAGAGCCCGCTCCTAACAAGCTTTTGCACGTCGGATTTGAAATTGAGACAAGTCTCAATGTTATGCCCTGAACCTCCTTGATGATAAGGGGATGTTTGATCCGCTTTAAACCAAAAAGGTGGATTTTCTGGAACTGAAAGGGGAGACTTAGTCTGGATGTGCCCCTTAGCCAGCAGTAACGGAAACAGCTCTGCGTACGTTACGGGTATAGGATCAAATACTGGTGGTCGTGTTGTACGGTTGTTGTTATATGGAGGACGAGCCTGCTGAAGAGGCTGTTGTGTCCTTTGTTGGTCAGGTTGGCTCTGCGCAACCTGAGGTTGATACATAGGAACAGGCGCGGGGCCGATACCAGGAGTAACAGCTGCTACTGGCTGATAACGTCGCCTTTGCTTTCCGAGAGAGATATTCCCAATATCTTGCTCTTTTTTCTTAGGGAGAGCACTACCGTATTTTTTAGTACCGCTCGTTGATCCAGCGTCTTTTACCAAACGTCCTTCTCGGACGGCTTCCTCAAGACGTACACCCATGCCGACCATTTCGGTGAAATCACTGAATGCACTGGCAATCATCCGGTCATAGTAAAATGAGCTTAAGGTCTTTAAGAAGATTTTTGTCATCTCTTTTTCCTCAAGAGGTGGACAAATTTGAGCGGCAATTTCACGCCACCTTTGAGCATACTCCTTAAAGGTTTCCTTGTCCTTTTGTGACATTGATCTGAGTTGATCTCTGTCGGGTGCCATGTCCAAATTGTACTTGTATTGTTAGATGAAGGCAGTACTAAGATCTCTGAATGTACTGATCCTAGTACGGTTTAAACCCATGTACCATTTGAGTGTGGCACCGGTTAAACTATCCTGGAAGTAGTGAATCAGCAGGTCCTGATTCTCCGTCTGAGCTGACATCCGCCGAGCGTACATCACCAGATGGCTCTGAGGGCAAGAGTTACCCTTGTATTTTTCAAAGTCGGGCACTTGGAACTTGTGCGGGACTTTCACATTTGGGACCAAGCAGAGGTCTGCGGCGTCCTTTCCAAATAGATCCTGACCGCGAATGGCTTGCAGCTCTTTCTGCATTTCCAAGAACTGCTCCTGGAATTCATCCATTCTGTCAAACATAGTTTCCTTCTTACCAGAAGGTGTCTGTGGAATCTGTCCTTCCGGGACAGTGTGCACCACAGGGGGTGGTACCGTGACTACGGTAGTAAGTCTTGGCACCTCCCGAAGTTTGTAACCTTCAGGAGTCTTGAGTATGCCCCTGGCATCTTCGCTTTCCCGAAGTTTGTAACCTTCAGGCCCAGCGGCTTCTGTTGCGATTCCCTGATCTTCAGTGATCGGCGGAACATATCCTTCCGGGATATAGTTAACAGACATGCCCCAAGGACGATCTTTCGGCATCTGATACCTAGGATCATACTTTTCTATGATGGGCGTTGAGGTGATCTCTGAGATCACAGTTCTTTGTAGCTGAGCTTCTGCCATGGCTTGCATGTCGTTACGAAGCTTTCTCATATCCTCTCTCAGAGCGTCGATCTCTTCTTTCAACTCTTTGTTTTCTTCCTCAAGATCATCCATCTTTTTCTGACGATTGGCCCGAGTATTATACGAATGAGACAGTTTGACTCTAGAATCGAGACACAAATGTGAGATTCATAGGTAAGGAGAATACGCGATGTGAGAATGATGAATGCAATGATTATATTAATTGTTGTTTTTTTGTTTAATCAAAATAAACTTCGACAATTAGATTGCAAATATCAAACAGTGGGGAAACCCCTTTTTATTGAATTCCAAAGGATTACAGAAATGGAAATACAGTAGATTACAAAGTGCAGAAACAGAAACCTAAACTAATGGGTCCCGAGTCCTCTTCTTTGACCGGGGCGCTTGGGCCGTTGTTGGGTTGTCATTCCTTTGCCAGGTGAAAGGAGCGAGCAAATTCCTTTGGTCATCTTGATTCTCTACAGCATGCTGCTCCAAAATTTTAATCAGAGCATCTTTCTCTTTTAGTAGTTGCTGTATTTGGATACACTCTACGTCGAGGGTGCGATACTTGTTCTTCCAAGATCTTCTTTCCTTTTGAACTTTGTTGAGAGTAACTTGAAGCTTTTCAGTTTCCGTCATGAAGTACATGACAGATTCCCTTGGCGGAAGAATTCCGTAACGAGGATAAGGCATCTTTAGCTTGAGAACTCTGGTTTGTACCCAGTGGAGATAAGGCTCCACCGAGACACAGTCCGATTTTCCCAGAGACTCTCGTCCTTTCTTATGAACATGTTTCCAAGCTTGCACTATTTCCATCTTTAGTGCTCTGTCACTTTCTCCTTCTTTGAAGAAAAGACCTTCCAGATGAACACCCAGTGGGATGTGTCTCATCGGGTATCCAAATTGACGAAGAACCAATATCGGATGATAGTTGATTCCTCCTTTAGTTCCTATGAGGGGTACACTGGGGAAGTTTCCACAACGATCAATGATTCTAATTCCCTCATAAATCCTATTACACCAATCTATATCAGAGTTAGTAAGAGACATGATCTTCTGCGACCAACGTAAGACACTCTTGCAATCCCAAAAAGCAGCAGACTTGGGCAAGTGAGAGATAAACCATTTGTAAAGTAAAGGTACACAGCATGTGATCTCTCCTCTGCTGTACAAATTTCCCAAGTGTACAGAATGATACGCATCTGCAAGCAAAGTCGGCACAGGGTTTCCAATGAGAAAAACCTTAATAGCGTTGATATCGACGAAGTTATTGATGTTGGGAAACAAAAATAACCTGTGGGTGAGCAAGACAAATATGCTTTCAAAAGCAGTCCCGTTCCCTATACTAGCGAAGTATAGAGCCTTTTTTGTCAAGAACTGGGCTGGCAAACCTTGGATGCCACCCTTAGTGGTAATGTGAGTCCTGACCTCAGACTCGTCCAAATGAATTGCTATTGCAATAGTCTGATTCTTTGGAATTTCTTCCAGTCCAGAAAATGGAGCTCGATCAGTGATATGTAAATCAGTCAGATGAGAATACTCCTCCAGCGTTGGTGATAGCTAGTAATCCGGGAATGTAAAACAGTGATAAACCGGATCGTAGAATTGAATGAGCGCGTCCATGATCCCCTTAATCACATGGACTCTTAACAGTGGTAGCAAACCACCGTGCTTGGCTCTGAAAGCCTCTGGGTTAACGATCATCCTTGCTAACCTTCTCAAATCTCCTAGTTTTGGAACCTTGAAGGTATACTGGTGAGTTCTCCTTCTACCGAAATCCATTAGCGTAATCCTCTTCTCTAATATTTGCAATCACAGTCTTAGTTTAATTTGAAAAACAGAGAGACTAGAAGAGAAAGTTTTTTTAATGTTTTAATGTTTTATTAAACGAATGCATGAATGCAGCACACAAAAACATAGAAAAAACATGGGGTCAGAGGGTCGTTGTCATGAAGTCAAGGCTCTACCCATCCCCAAAGGTTTATACTAGGGTGATTTTTGTACCTGTACTCATTATCATCAGCTCCTCCCAGGAAAGCAAAACAACAAGCGGATCGCCAGCGAGTTGTAGAGCAATCTTAGAGTAAGTGCCATTCACCGAGAATAGATCACCAGCCTCAAATGAGGGTAGTATCGCGTAACAACTATTTCCGATAGTTTCCGCACTACGAAAGGGTTTGGCTCCTCAGCTTCTCAGACTTAACAACTGGCCCATTGGCTAAGAGAGTGAATGGGTTGCGTTGGTCAGCCTCCACTGAGGTTGATGGTCGACCCCGTCGCCATCACTTATCTTAAGTGTATACTCATTCTCACCACATGCGGCATCACACGCATTCCCAGTAGCAGAAAAATAAACACGTATAGCAATTAGGAAAAGCAGTATATATATTTGTCCTAATCATCCTAGACTTATAAAGCTATGAATCCTAAGTTCCTGATAGAAATGGGTTCCCCGGCGGAAGCCCCAATCTGTGGTATTCACACAAGTGAAGAGAAAAAAGGTTTGTCCAAGGTTTCCACCTTAAACGTTTAAGAAAGAAGATTTGGCCCCACGGTGGGCGCCACTTTTCTGTTGGCGGCCACCGCCAAGAAAATGACTTACCCAAGGTTTAAATTGTAAGAAAGAAAGAACCGGCCCCACGGTGGGCGCCACTTTTCTGTAGCGAACGATTTTGGACGCGGTTCTTAAGCGCTGGTCGCTCTCTGCGGTTGAGCTTGAACTACAGGTCGATTCATTTTTTATCCTATTGTGAGCTGAATAAGGAAGGGAAATAGATGTTTCCAATTAACCCTGCTTTGCATACTGAGTTTAAACAGCGGTCTGTTAGGTTACGGATGTTATCAATGTGGGGGGCCTTTGTACTGGTTATTTGTATTTTTGCCAATACTGTTTTCTTTCTTTTTTACCTGGGCAGAAGGTTTCTGGCGGGGAACAAGGATTAGGATGTTAGGACTGATGCTTTTGAAATACTGCTTTTGATTGATGGAGATATGGGATTTGGGTTTTTTGTTGATTGCGCTCGCTAAGATCTTTTCTTTCGATCTTATGCCTACGTATTCCCGTTTACCGAAACAGGGAAATCAGAGCGTTCGTAGTTCCTAGGAGGAAATTGGTGTTTTTGGTGTCTTGTTCAAAGCCCAAGACGTGAAGCGAAAGGTAGTTTGTATCTTGTTCAAAGCCCAAGATGTGAAGCTGAAAGGTCTATTTGTGTCTTGTTCAAAGCCCAAGACGTGAAGTTGAAAGACCTCGACTTTAGAGAGAATTTGTCATCTCTAAAGAGGGGAGAAGGAGAATTACTTTAACTGGGATACGCGGATCTGAGCAATGCCATAATTTCCGAAGAAAGGGTTTTAACCTGAAGGAGAAGACTTTAACTCAGTGTAGAGCAATGCCATCTTTCCTTAGGAATTTCTCATGCTAAAAGAGGGACAGTGGCGTGGATATAGATGATCCAGAGGCTTGCCGCTTACAGCGATTAGATGAAGGGAAATGAGTTGTTGATGTTTGTATACTGTGAACGAGGCACATCTTTGATGTTAAAAGGTTAATTGGATTAACCAGTGGTTTTCTTATACAAAGCCTAAGAGGAGGCTAATTTCCGCTAGGAAAATCATTATACAAAGCCTAAGAGGAGGCTAATTTCCACTAGGAAAATCATTATACAAAGCCTAAGAGGAGGCTATTTTGTGTCTCGTACAAAGCCCGAGAGAGAGGCTAAAAGTTTTTGACCCGACGATAGAGTCTTTGTGTCTCGTACGAAGCCCGAGATGGAGGCTATTGTTTGTTTGACTCAACAGGAGAATCTTTTATACTCAACAAGAGAGTGTTTTTGTATCTCGTACGAAGCCCGAGATGGAAGCTAAAAGTTTTGACTCAACAAGAGAGTCTCTGTATCTCGTACGAAGCCTGAGATGGAGGCTAAAGCGTTGTTTGACTCCGCTAGGGAGAGTCATTGTACAAAGCCCAAGAGGAGGCTATGTCAGTTAAGTGACAGGTCCAGTATACTGATTTTGAAAGAGAAAATCAGTTCTTATATGAGCATCACTGTACTCATGGGTTAGATCTGAGGATCGGGGTGGTCTCCTTTTCTTTGAGGAAATTGGAAATCCAAAGGGTGTTGAGATTGTCCGAGTCTACGGTTTCTTCCTATCTAACGAAAGGGTCACTTGAGAATGTCTTTTGAGACTCAAGGAAGTTAGACTGTCCGTGTCTAGAGTTTTATCTTTTGTACTATGCTTTGAGAAACAGTAGTAGACTCTATGAAAGGACTGTTCTATGAGGATGACTAAGTTCTGTTCCTATACCTCTAGGAGATCGTCGGGACAATTTGTACGAAGCCCAAGAGGAGGCTGGAAACTTTTAAGAAGCCGACGGGTCCTTGTACGAAGCCCAAGAGGAGGCTATCATTCCCGGAGGAAGAGATCATTATACGAAGCCTAAGAGGAGGCTGTGAATACTTCTAAGAAGCCGTAGGGTCCTTGAATAATGCCCAAGAGGAGGCCGATGCTTTTAAGAAGCCCGTGGGTCTATCATCTCCTTTCCATTAGGAGAGATAACTCTTTTAAAGATAAAAACCACTGGTAAACGTGCGAGGTTTACTATCCGGCGACTTTTAGCTTTTGAAGAGGGTTCCTTAGTTAAGGTCCAAGATTATGACCATAGTGGGTACCCAAACCCCGAGACATTCAAGGCAAGCTATCCACAAGGAATAGATCAAGTCAGGAAAGTTCGAGAATTTGGAAGAAACTCAAAGATGCCATTCACGGAGAATACATTCATCTTGGGGAGTAGAGCTTCTTGACGATTCCTAAGGAGGACAGCCGAAGAGAAGACTGTATCTGGTGCTCCTATTGGGGATCTAGGCGTCTATTTCTACGAATAAATGAAACGGCGTCACCTAGTTCTAGACGTAGTAGCCGGGGAAACTCGAAATATCTATACTATTATTACACAGTAGATATGAGTTTATGAAAGGAGACTTACAGTGAGTAGCCCCACAATACAGTTTATAATATGAAAGCAGTAAATGAAAGCGATAACCACTTACTCGGTTGGAGTGCTTCCATGCTGTTTGGTTAGTTGTTCAACAAAGAAAGATTGAAAACAACAGTATATTCAAAATCAAAGGAGAAAGTGCTTTGAAAAAGAAAGATTTGGGGCTTACAGCTCAAGGAGAGGCCCAGGGTTTTATCAGTGAGCGCACTGTTTGACTTTGTACAGCGGGACTTATACAAGTGACTGGGGCCCAAAAAGGTTTTCTGTACAAAGGGATGGGTTTTACACTCTCTCAAGAGGCCCAAAAAGGTTTAAAGAAAAAAGAGCGGGGCTTATAACACGAGGGTAGGCCCAAATGATTTTTCGTTTAAAAATGGCGATTGCGCCAAGGTTTTCTTTTAACGCAGAGGGACTTATACAATAAGTGAGGCCCAAAATGTTTTGGTTAAAAGGGGGATTGGGTCTTACACTCTAATAGAGGCCCAAAGTGTTTTGAATGGGTCTTATAGCTCAAGGAGAGGCCCAGATGATTTTTATTTTTAAACGGGCGACGATCGCGCCGTTTACTTGTACAGAGGGACTTATACAATGAGTGAGGCCCAAAAAGTTTTTGTACAAGGGGGGATGGGTCTTACACTCTCTCAAGAGGCCCAAAGAGTTTTGAAAATGATTTATGAGGGTTGAATTAATCCAGAACCCTAATTTGTTTTCAAAATGTATTTAATTGAATAAAAATTCAATTAAAATGATCAAAAATTGTTTAACACATGGAAAACAAATTGTGATCTTGGATTAATGCTTCAAAAATTAAGTATTGACCTACAAAATAATTAGAAAGCATTAAAAGTTGCAAAATCAATGTAGAAAAAATATTTAAAATGCAAAAAAACAATCAAAATATTAATTCTTTACAAAAATATCAATTATATGAAATAAATAATATTTTTGGGATTTTTTGTGAAAATAAAATATTTTAACATTTTTGTGAATTATTAAAAAAAGAATCAACTCAAAATCATTAAAACTCAGAGAGAAATTAATTTTTGAATCAATTAAATAAAATCACAAAATTCAAATATTTGAATTTATGAAAAATGGCGCCAAGAACAGCTGAAGAACACGCGCGTGTTCTTGGTTTCTCACGATCATGTCTATGTACTTTAATTTCATTTAAATTAAACATACAACAAGAAATCACGAAGAGACCTCAAGAACCCTAATTTCTGCATGAAGGCTAGGATTTTTGATACACGATTCAAACAATGCAATTAATTGAGGGAAAACATTTCATGCATGATTATGAACATATGGCCAAATTATTGTGCGAGGAAATATGCATAGATTGAAGGATGACCAAGTATGTGCTTACCTCTAGGCCGTGACAGCAAGTTCAAAGTGATTTTTGATTTGGAGGTGTTACAGATGAGTGGTGATGATCTGAACAGCTTCCCTACACCCTATGGATTGTGTTTGGATGGTTGGACTTGTTTGAAATTGGCTGGATCATTTTGTGGTACCTCAGTTGCACTTTGGTTAAAACCTTGAGCAACCAGATGGTGATTTTGTGAAATTGATGTTTCAGAAGTAATCTAAGTGTTTGATCAGCTCATATGTGATGTATGTGAGGTGTGTGAGTGATTGGTTTGATTGGAATTGCTCTCAAACTCAAAACCCGATAGTGACTTGCCTTAGAAGGCAAAATTGGAGTGAAAGAAGAGATTTTGAGGAAAGCATCTGTTAGATGGCTTTGGTGTACTCAAATTGACCACAATTGAGCTCTATTTATAGTAGAGCAAGTTTGTTTTGCAAGGAATAGTGCATGGCAGCTGGTGAGTAGGTTTGGCCAATGTTGGCAAATGAAAATCCAAGTCTCCTCTAGCCATTGACTAGAGGTTAGGGCACAGAGCTTTGATCCCCTTGGTCTTGGATAAGTCTTGACTGATTTCAGATGAGAATGGCTCATTCCATGCCACCTTGATGGTTCCATTGAATGCCTCATTCCAAATTTGAAGTCTTGTCCCTATTTTGGCCATTCTAGGTTCAACATGCTATTTCTTGTTCCATGGACTTTGGAGGCTTGGCTCAGTGATTGTCCCATTTAGATTCAATCCTCTGAGGTGTCCAAGTGGATAGGAGCAATTGAATTTGGCTGATTTTGGCAAATCGACCAAAGTTGCAAATTCTGCCTTGCCTTGACAGATTTCAGCAAGGCAACTTGGCAATGTTGTATCTCATGGTGTAGGTTGAATTTGGCAATGTTCTTGGCCATTTTGGAAAGCTCTTACATGATACAACAACTGTTTGAACAAGTTTGGTTTTGATCTCTTTTGATTCCAAGTGAAAAATCCCCCTACATTTGGCAAAAGGTGAGGCAGAATCTGACTTAGTGAAAATTTCACTAAGTGTTGGAAAAAGTGACATTTTCACTTTTCAGCCACTTTGATCATTCCATAACTCAAAATCCTTAATGAATTGGAATGACTTGTAGTTGAAGTTTTTGTAGGTGATAATGAGGGCTACAAATCCATCTTTGGATGAGAAAAAATGGCCTTGTGGTTTAGGAGTTATGGTCCTTCAAAGTTGGTACCTTTGCCACTTTATTTTTAACTTAGAAAAATTTCTAAGTTTTATGGTTACCCCTTTTACAAGTTATCTCACTTTTCTTGATTTTTCTTGATGAATGATGATTCAAATCATACATTAACATCATTTTAGGGTTAAAAATCCATTTTGGTGAAAAATCTCAAAAAGTCAAAGTTGACTTTTGTGCACAGTTAACTTTTTATCAGATGAATTCCAAACTGTGCAATTCTTCAGGAAATCATGTCCTTGACCTAAATCAAACTTGATGGACATGTTCCATGGGTGTCATAGGGTATATTCAATCATGTATTAGGTTTTGGGAGCATGTCCTGGTCAAAAGTCAAAGTTACAGTTGACTTTTCCCTTAAAACCCTAATTGTGGTGCAGATGAAATTGAGAGTTGTTGCTCAAACATCTTGGATCAATCCATTGTTCCAAATGGATCAATATGGTATATTAGAGACCCTCAAATCATCTCTTGAGGTCTTGGCTCATGGTTTGTCCCAAAAGTCAACTTAGGGGTGAATTAGGTCAAGAAACCCTAATTCCTGATTTTTGATGAATGCATCCCCTGAGGCAAAATTGACTTGATGCATGGGTTCATGAGGTTCCATGAAGTATATTAGGTTATGTTTTGGATCATTGCCTTGTGCCCAGATGAAAATTTCCATCTGGAGGCCCTGGTCGACCAAAACCCTAATTTGGTGACACTGTCGATCTTGAGACTTGATCCACCTAGAAGGGAGCAGCCTTGTGCTTAATCCTTGAAGTGGGAGTCCTTTTTGATCCATTGTGGATGTTTAAGAGATTAGACAAGTTGAAGATCATGTCATTTCTTGATTGATCCTTTGTCTAAGCACTCAGAGAGGGCTTGAAACCCTAATTTTGATTGTAGCGGATGCTCACCCATCTTTAGGGAGACTAATGAAGCACCATATTGTGATGATGATTTTCAAAATGATGGGAAATCTAAGTGGTCAAAATTTGGGGTATTACACTACCATATACCATAGATCCAAATCTTTTCCAAGAAAGAAAATTTCAATTCTGTCTTTCCAATAGTCAAAATTTTCTACTTCAAAAACTGGGGGTTTGACACTATAGTGATCTCTGTCAACGGATGCAGCTGATGGAAAGACTTCTGTTATTGTGTTTCACACACTAAATTTTTATCTGACACGATGAAGTGTTTGATAAATAATTAATACTAGAATCGAAGTTATGATGCCAATTAAAGGTAAATGAAACAAAAAGGGGGTTTGAATTGGGTTTCTAGAATGAAAATCTTTTTCTACTCAAGACAACAATGAGAGAATAAGGAACAAAAATAATGAACACAATTACTTTTATCCTTGTTTGCTATTAACAAAGCTACCTCCAGTTCACCTGCCAAGGTGATTTCGCCTTATCACAAAGACTTAATCCACTATAACTAAACTTGATTACAACCACAAAGACTAACTGTCAATATCTTCTTGAGTAATTCTGACTATACCCTAGTCACTCAAGGAAATACAACTCAAAGATTAAGATACAAAGTGCGTTACAAGATGCTTCTAAGAAAGAAGATTTACACAAATTAAATACAAAGAAATACATACTAAATATTATCTATGAAAATGTATGAACAAAAGTTCCTGTGTGTTTACTTTTCTTTCTCTAACAAATATTCACCGTTTTCAATATTAACATAGTAGCTCTTTATGCCAAAATGTTGTTGTATATTGTTGCATTCTTTCCATTCTTCAAAGTCTCCTTTATATGGGCAATGAAAAGACCCGTTGGAGGGTAGAAATGGAATCCACAAATGTAGCTATATCCTTGCATAACGATTTACAAAAATGGGAGACACAATGGTATAATAGTACAGTCCTTTTCCCACAAAATCAGTGTAGTGGAAGGAATATTTGATCTTGTACCGTGTACTATTTTCTCACGTAAAACTTTTTGATCTTATCTTCAAATATTCACGGGCTTCAGATAGAGAATTGATGAAGCATGCATAGAATAATAATCATTGTCTTTATGAGAAAGTCTTCAGAACCTTGGTCTTCAGAGTCTTGATCCAGTTCTTCAGAACCTAGTCTTCAGAGTCTGGATCCAGTTCTTCAGAACCTAGTCTTCAGAGTCTGGTGACATAGTTCATTAGAGTTTTTGAGCGCAAGACTTCAGAGCTTGACAATATCAGAGGCTCCTCTTGTCAGATTTATAAAGCTTTGGATTATTAATGTTTAGAAGCATTGAGTAATCTTGTAGAACACACATCTCAGAGTCAGAGTGCATTAGGTTCAAAGTCTGATGACGTCAGACGCCACTTCTTCAGAGTCATAACTTGTATCTAATATCTGCACACTAAATAAAATCATTAGGGTATAAAATTGTTCTTTATGAATCTATCTATTGTCATCATCAAAACATAAGGCCAGATGTAAAACCAAATCTTATTCTTACAAGTGTATGAATAAAAGTTCCTTGTGTGTTTTTTTCTTTCTCTCAAATATTTCACAGTATGCAATTTTCACTTAGTGGATATTCTCTTAGGGTTAGAACTGTTCCATTCTTCTAAGACTCATTTATATAGGCAATGAACAGATATGTTGGAGGGTAGAAATGGAATACACAAATGTAAATGTATCTTTGCATAACGGTTTGTGGAAATGGGAGACACAATGGTACAATAGTACAATCCTTTTCCGACAAAATCAGTGTAGTGGAAAGAATATTGATCTTGTATTATGTACTATTTTCTCACAAAAAAAATTTAGATCTTATATTCAATTATTTAGGGGCTTCAGATAGAAAGTTGATGAAACATGCATAGAAGAACAACCAGAGTCTGTATGAGAGAGTATTTAGAATCTTGTCTTTAGAATTTTCAAAACTTTGATCTTCAAAGTCTTCAGAACTTAGTCTTCAGAATAGAAACTTCAGAACCTTGGTCATCAGATTATTGAGCACAAGAGTTCATAACTTGACTGCGTTAGAAGTGTGGAGTAATATTGTAGAACATACATCTCAGAGTCAGAGTGCACTAGGTTTAGACTTTGATGACGTCACACGTCACTTTATTAGAGTCGGAACTTGTATATAGTATCAGCACACTTAACAAAACCATTAAGGTACAAAATTGTTCTTTATGAATCTATGTATTTGTTATCATTAAAACATAAGGCCAGATGCAAAACCAAATATTGTTCTTACAGGCATAACAAGAAATTCATAAGTTGGTTTAATAAGAGGATTTTTAATGATGATGGTGCATCCATGACAATTAAATGGTTGTCATACATGCCGAGATTTACTATGATAACTTGGATAACATACGACATTTCTAATTATTCCTTTTATACAAAAGCAAAAAATGATCTTATTACAATGCAAAATAATGAGGTTATGGTTGAGGCCGATTCCATGTATTTTTCTAGTTCGAAAGATAAGAATCCTATTTTGGCAACCATCGGGTTCTATGGTGTCATTGAGAAGATTTTGGAGATTGATTATGTTATTTTTAAAGTGAATTTATTTAAACGCAAGTGGATTCTTAATAACAATGGTGTACAAACTGATGAGTTAGGATTCACGTGGGTTGACCTTGGCATAACAACTTATAACACCGACCATTCATCATGGCTACTCAAGCAAAACAAGTTTTTTATGTTACAGACCTAGCAGACTTATTGAGGAGATAGTCAATTGTTCTAAAAGGAAAACGCATTTCTTATAGTGATGATGCAAGTTTTGATATTCCTTCCACTCTTTCTTATGCAACACAAGTGCCTACTTCATATGAAGAAGTTGATAGAGATGACGTGCATGTTATTTGTAACGATCATCAAGAAGGAATGTGAAAAAATTAACAAGTATTTTGTATTCTTCATTTATAATTTATTCTATGCTATAATTTCTAATGATGTTATTTCCTAATAACTATTATCATTTGAAATTATAGGTTTTTAAAGTCAAGACACCAAAACAACAAGATAGTGTACATTGTAGGTTGTTTTGTGTTATTTTGGTTTTGATGTAATATACATGTTTTGGTACCTAATGGAATTGTGTCATTGATGTAATACAATTTTTAGTCTAATTCAATTCACAAATGGGTGTATTGTTGTTTCTGGTTATATACAACTCAGAAATATTCAGGTTAAAAATTTGGGAATACTGTAAAATTGAATACTCCCTCTGGTCATTATTATAAGCAAATATTCTCTTTTCAGATTCACTCAATAACCGATGTATCTGGTCTACATAGAGATTAGATACATTTGTTATTCAATGAATCTAATTTTTTTTTTTGTTTATAATAGTGACTAGAGGGAGTATATATTAAAAAAACAAATAATATTAGAACGATTTTCAATTGTTAAAAGTAAAGCGCTATCAAGAATAATAAAGCACAAGAATGACATTGTTGGGGTTCCAACCCAGGACCTATAAATTATTTCACAACGCTTCTTTTCTTTACTCGTTGTTATAAGTAGCGCGCTACCTAACTTATAACCACCGTCACTTTCCTGTTGTGGAAACAAGCATACATACAATCACACGCTACCTAACAACGAACGTGAAACCGTCATTATATGTGTTTTGCAACTGTCATTATATGTGTTTTCCGTAGTAGTGACTTCTTCTTTTATTAAACTTATATTCCATATACTCTGTCTCACTTTTGATTAGGCGAAAACCATGTGTTTCTTAAGCTCGTCTCCAAGTCTCCAGCCTCTCACTTAAATCCTCCTTTGACTCTCCACACTCTGTCTGCATATTAGTTGATTCCCCTTCATATATATCTTGGATAACTCAAATATATGCAATTCAGACTCCTTTCTTCTTTAAGGATTTTAATAAAATATCTCTAGGCACTCTATCATACACCTTCATTCAATTAAAGTTAAGTGCAAGTCTTGTTGGTACATCCGATACTGATTCATCACACGTCGTAGTAGATAGATCTCTTCTATGATTGATCTTTCAAGCATAAAACCAAATTGATTCTTTGTGACTCGAGTCTCTTTTCTTTGTCTTCGTTTAATCATTCTTTCCCATAACTTCATGGTATGACTCATAAGTTTGACCCTCTTATAATTTTGCACAATTTTGTATATCCTACTCATTTTATATATTGAAAACTAAAAATGTTTTTTTCTCCATTCATCTGATGTTTTTTTTGACTTCGTAATTTCATTAAAGAGTTTTGGTGAGCCACCCAATATCCTTTATCTCCAAAAAAATTTTCCACATTGGTATGATGTAAGATCCAACCACCCTTATTATTATTTTATCTTTTTTCAATGCTTCATTTACATCTT